>JAQQSV010013274.1:0-12563 GCA_028646515.1 Pseudochirops corinnae | reverse complement strand
ACAAAGAGAGCTGCAATAAATATTTTTGCACATATGGGACCTTTTCCCACTTCCGTAATCTCTTTGGGATATAATCCCAACAGTGGTATTGCTGGGTCAAAGGGTATGCAATTATTTATAGCCCTTTGGGCATAGTAAGGATCTCCTTTTCTGTTGCATCATAGATCATAATATGTGTTGTCCACACCGATACAGACACAGTATCTATTCATGTCATTCATAGCTGATCGATCTTTCTTCTACCACTGATTTTCATTTTCAGAAATCATTGAGTGAGATCAGAAGTTCACTGAATAATCTTTCTCATTATCCAGTGATGCTAGTACATGCTGTGACAAATGTGACCCCATTTTCTACCTAGAGAGTATCTTGATGAAAATGTTACCACTTGATGAAAACACTTTGTAAGAGCTCCTACTAATGAAACTATATCTGAACTTATTTGGAACACAAATGAGTTATTTAGAATTCAAACTTTATGTAAACAAACTATTGTATTTCCTCATATTACGGAAGAAGAGAGAGATGAAGCTGATCATCCTCAGAGTTCAAGGAATAGAGCTTGTGCACAATTTAAAAAATAGAATAGGTGACTACTTAGAATCTCCTAAATTTCTTTCTTCATTGTAATTCACATTTAGCACAAGGACAAGGAAAAGTAATTTAAAAGACTGATTGGAAAGCTATTCTTTGGCTGAATAAAGGCAGAGTACCTAAATTCTGAGACTGGAACAAGCTTGTAAGAACAGGAATGAGGATATAATGAAGCATTATGGATGGCTGTTGGGAAGAGTTAATAAAGCAACTGGAAATCAGGTAGCATGAGCTACTAATGGTTTGGGGCTGGAGATATTAGAAGTGTTCCAAAGAGGAAGCATGGGCTCAAATGAATCTACATTGCTAACCATGATGATCTCAGATGAAAAGAAAGTGATCGTCTCTCCTTTTTCTTCATCTCTAGGAAAAAGCCAAATGTCCTTTAGAATTATTCATTCTTTCACTCACTCCTTGATTCCATTTGACCCTACTTGATTTTTGAGTGGCCGTTGAGGTTTGGAAGTTTTGTTCTTTCTCCAAGTATTTACTTTTTCTCTTAATTGTTAATTCAGAAATGAAGTTTTTTGTCCAATTAAAGAACCAGGCTATCTAACATATTAATGCCAAGATAGTGGTAAGAAAAGAAGAGGACTTTCCTTTTCAAAAGTAAATCAATTTGTGCCCAGCAAGTTTGGGCTCAAGGCTTAGACTTCAGAGGTGTTGTCTCAGATGAACCACTTAGACTGTACAAAATAAGTCTAAATTAAGAATGATAGAACCCTGGGCCTATTTTTGTGTTCTTAAAAAAATTCAGGAAGAAATACAAAATGGGGGAAAGATAAAGTTACCATGGCTTCAACGAGAGTTGTTAGTTGGTATTTCTGTCCTTTTCCAAAGTTTAATAAAGAGTTGGGTGGAACCACATATTCTATGTAGCATCAAAGCCCAACTGGAGGACATAAGCTGCACATCTGTTACTATATTGACATTATTATAGCAACTATAAACACTATGAGTGTCTAAATTTGTTCTTCCTGGTGGTTTGAATTACTAACCACAGAACAATTTGGAGATAAGATGAAAAAGTAACTGTTTAAGGATCAAACAGATGCGTGTATTTTTCCCTGACAGGTGATGGTGATGTCAATGTATACATTACCGGTATATAACTAGAGGTCATATATTTTGATTTTTTGAAAAATGTTAAATTTATTTAGCATAAGGACTGCCTCTACTTTCATAGGTAGTAATCCTTTTGTGTTTTTTCTTTCTATTGAGTTTCTGTCCATGTTGTCTCTTTATTCTCTGAAAATTTATTTTGTATATACTTAGAAACGTGCCTGTGCTCCACCCCTGTAGACTATGAATTATTGGAGAGTAAGGATATTTTTATTCTTTTTATTTTTATCTTCAGTGCTTGAGGCAGTGTCAATAATAGAGTATGGGGTTACTAAATGCTTATTAATCTATTGGCTTTCTTTCGCTTAGATTCTAGTATGGATGTTTCTTTTTTAAGTCTTTCTCCTGGTCTGCTGTGGGTAAAAAGGACCAAAATGAATGGACTAGGAAAAAATTCTATCAGCAGTACGAAAATATAGAAGGGACTGTAACTTATCAGATTTAGTGAGCTGACAGGTAAAAGTGAGATATAAAATAGAGGATGAAAGAATACTACTAATGGAGCTGACCCAGAATCTCCCTATGGCTCCAAAAGCTTTTCTGCCTTTTATGTCAAATATCTGTGTTGTTTTATGACAACAAGAGGGACCTTAGTGGGTTGCCATAGAAAATAATTTAGTAATCTCACCAAAGGGCAATCTCTGCCAGTTGCAGCCTCTACAAGAAACATCTAATAAGAAAAATACAAATTTCTAATGTGAAGAACAACTTGAATAAGAGAAACAATCTTCTCCCCACTTCTCCTTTCGGCTCCTAATGTGCTCTCATCTTAGAAAGCTAATAGCACCCATAGCCAGTATTTTCCTTATTGTAACAACCAGATTCAAATGACTTCCTCTGTTCTATTGAGCCATAATTGATAACATGGAGTTAATTGTCCTAAATTCAACTCACTAAAGAAAATAGTAGGAAAAAGGTTGAGAATAAAACTGATTTCTCAGGTATTTTCTGGCACGTAAAAACCATGGGTGAGAATGCTGCCCCCAATTTAGCTTTTCATCTTCGGAGAGATAGGAATAAAGTCTTCCAAGTAATATTAACCTTTCCTTCAGGCCTTCCATTTTGTAGCCTGAAGAATTCCTTTTAAGAATTATTGGGGGGGGAAGGGCCAAGATGGCAGAGCAAAAGCAGGGACTTGTTTGAGTTCTCCCCAAAACTGCTCAGAAATTCCTGTGAAAAATGACTCAGCAATTTCTAGAGCCACAGAACCAACAAAACAACAGAATGAAACACATTTTCAGCCCAAGACATTCTGGAAGGCTAACAGGAAGGGTCTATTTCACCAGTCTGGGAGCAGAACAGATTCTGTCATGGACCTCCAAGCACAGATGGAGCCAGAGCAGGAGACTGAATCACTAGCAGCTGTGGCAATTTCCAGACTTTTCAACCTACAAATGCCAAAGACAGCATAGAAGGTCAGTGGGAAAATTCTGTGGGACCTGGGTGAAAGAGGAATGTAGTTCATCTAGGATCCAGGCACAGCCGCAAAGTATTTGACTGGGTAGATGAGCAAACAGTGTAAAAAACAAACAAACAAAAAAACAGACTTTAGAATCTTACTTTGGTGACAAAGAAGATCAAAGCATTCAACCGGAAGAAGACAACAAAGCAAAAGCTCCTACATAAAAAGCCTCCAAAAAAAATGAATTGGTCTCAGGTCATGGAAAAACTCAAAAAAGATTTTGAAAAATGAAATGAGAGAAGTAGAGGAAAAATTGGGAAGGAAAATGAGAGTAATGAAAGAAAATCATGAAAAATGAGTCAACAGCTTCCTAAAGGAGAACCCAAAAAAATATTAAAGAAAATAACACCTTAAAAAATAGACTAACCCAAGGTAAAAAGGAAAAAGAAATTGTTTACATCCTTGCATGGAAAATGATATTTGTAACTCTTAAAAGTTGTATCACTAATAGATAGAAGGAATATACAAAGACAAAGGGTATAGGTATAAGTTAAATTTGAGGGAATGACATAAAAGTAATTAAGGGGTGAGAAAGAGAAGTACAATGGTTGCAGGAAGAAGGGGAGAGGTAGAATGGGATAAATTATCTTGTATGAAGAAGCAAGAAAGATCTATTACAGTAGAGAGAAAGATGGTGGGTTGGGGGAATGATGGAAATTGTTTGAACCTTACTTTCATCAGTATTGGCTCAAAGACAAAATGATATAATCAATTGGCTTAATATAGAAATCTATCTTAGCCAACAGAGAAGTACTCACGAAACAGGAAGTAGGAGGATAAGAGATTAAGGAGAGGTGGGAAGGACTGACAGAAGGGAGAGCAGATCAGGTGAGGTGGTAAACAAAAGAAAAACACTGGTGATGTGGGAAAGAGAGAAAGGAGAGAGAGTAAAGAGGAAGAAAAATAGAATGGAGGGAAATACCCAGATAATAAACATAACTGTGAATGGGATGAATTCTCCCTTAAAATGGAAACAGAGAGCAGAGTGGATCAAAAATCATAGTGCTATAATACATCACTTACAAGAAACAGACTTGGGGTAGAGAAAGGCAGAGAGAAGAAAGGCAAGGAGCTTGTGCAGAATCTATTATGCTTCAGCTGAAGTAAAAAAAAATTAAAATAAGTAGAGGTAGCACTCCTGATCTTAGACAAAGGAAAAGCAAAAATAGATCTGATTAAGAGATAAGGATGGAAACAACATCTTAATAAAAAGTACCAGAGACAATGAAGCAATCAGAAGAGCAAGGAACAGTCTACCTGTCAGATGTATGGGAAAGTGATGAATTCATAAACAAGGAAGAGATAGAGAGGATTACAAAATATAGAATAGACAATTTTGATTATATTAAATTGAAAAGCTTTTGTACAAATTAAAACAATGCAACCAAGATTAGAATGAAAGCAGAAAGCTGGGAAACAATCTTTACAGCAAGTATCTCTGACAAAGACCTCATTTCTAAAATATATCAATAACTGAGTCAAATGTATAAAAAAGCAAGTCATTCACTAATAGATAAATGGCCAAAGGATATGAGTAGTTTTCAGATAAAGAAATCAAAGTTATATTACAGGCATTTGAAGAAGTGCTCTAAATCACATTTCATTAGAGAGATGCAAATTAAACAACTCTGTAATACCACCTCACACCAATCAGATTGGTTAATATGACAAAAAAGGAAAATGATAAATGTTGGAAAGGATGTGGGAAAATTGAGACACTAATGCGCTGTTGGTGGAATTGTGAACGGATCCAACCATTCTTGAGTTCAATTTGGATCTGTGCCCAGAGGCCAATGAAACTCTGCATACCCTTTGATCCAGCAATACCACTACTAGATCTGTATACCAAAGGGTCATAAAAAAGGAAAAAGAACCTACATGTGCAAAAATATTTATAGCAGCCCTATTTGTGGTGGCCAAATATTGAAAATTCAGGGGATGCTCATCAACTGGGGAACGTCTGAACCAGCTGTGGTATATGAATCAAATGGAATATTATTGTGCAAAAAATAAACATGGTGAACAAACAGAAAAAAAATAAACAGAAAGACTTGTACAAACTGATGCAAAGTGAAATGAGCAGAATCAGGAAAACACTGTACACAGTATCAGCAACGTCATGGGATGATCAACTATGAATGATCCAAGACAAGTACCAAGGCATCATAAAGGAAAATGCTATTCCTATCCAGAAAAAGAACTGATGGACTTGGAATGCAGACCTTACCATGTTTTTTTCACTTATTTTATTTTTCTCATGATTTTCTTCCTTTTTGGTCTTTCTTCTTCCACAACTGTGATAAATATGGAAATATGTTTTACATGATAGCACATGTATAAACTATATCAAACTGCAGACCATTTTCAAGAGATAGGAGAGGAAGGGAGGAAGAAAAATTTGGAGCTCAAAATCTTGTAAAATATTAATACTATTTTTTTTTTTTTTTGCTTTCTGGAGTGGGATGGGTAAGGCAATTGGGGTTAAGTGATTTGCCTAATGTCATATGGCTAGTAAGTGTAAAGTGTTTGAGGCTGGATTTGAACTCAAGTCCTCCTGACTCCAGGGCCAATGCTCTACTAACTGCACCACCTAGACACCCTGAAAATTTTTTTGATATGTAATTGGGGGAAAAATGCTAGTTAAACCAACAACAAAAAAAGAAAGTCTAAGGAAGCAGCAATAAGTCAATTTATATTATTTTCCCTTAGCTAGAGGGAACATTTTGTGTTATTTCCGAGATAACAAACAATTAAAATTACTTATAAAATGACTTTTGATTAGTCTATAAGATATACTAATTCCCCAAAGATTCATCAGAATTGCCTGCATTGCTTTTGTAAATCATGCCCAGTTATATTGAACCATCTTTTTATTATTTTTTCATATTTGTTAATATTTTCTTCACTTTTTGTATAAATATATTTTTGGCATAAAACTATATCTTTATCACAGAAGCACTTTGGTAGCATCTATTCTTTCCCTATTTTTGAATACAGTTTATATAATATTGGAATTGATTTATTTTTGTTTGATATAACTTACTTGAAATCTTTTTGGTCGTGTGTTCTCTCTCCTCCCTCCCACTTTCATAGTTTATCCATGAACTTTTCTATTACTTCTTGTTGTATTTATCAGAATATTTAATGTACATTTTAGACATCCATCCATTTTATTTCACTTATCAATTTTTAGTATATAAATGGGCAAACTATTTCCTCATGACTTTTTTTTTCTTCTGGATTTGTTTTAATTTCTTTGTTTTACTTTACTTTGATTTTCATCTATCCTTTTTAAAATTTAAATTGACTATATATTGTTGTTTTTTCAATAGCCTCTAGTTATACCTATCAATTTAGCAAGTTTCTTTTAAATTTTAAAATCTATTATTTGTTTTAAATTTTTATTTTAGGGTTTAGTTAGATTTTTTTTTAATTTGATAGTTTTCTAGGACTTTTATTGCATATCTCCAATTCTTTTACCTTTTTTTATGAAAGCATTAAAATATATACAATTTCCTGCAAGTCATGTTTTAAAACACAATCAAGTGACTAAAATGGCATAAAATGTAGGGTTTATTCTATTTTTTAAAAATGTTTACCTGGAAAACAGGTCAAGGATACATGATTCAAGAATTATCAGACTACCTGAGATCATTAAGTGTGTGACTAGACCCTGATCTATGTATCTCTTTTGGTGTTCCCATATTCATCTTCAGGGTCTTTGTTCCATGGCTTTCCACTAGTTTGTAACTCAATTAACCCTAAATTACTTTATCATTTCTTGCTCTACTGTTCTTTTATCCTTGCTAGATTAATTTTGAGATAGCTAACTGTTCTACTTCCACTTATCTGAGATTTGGAAATGAATCTTTCCTCATAACATCTTTCCTCCATAAATGCTAATTGAATGACTAGTAGAATGAAATCAGTTTTTTCTATTTTATTAAATTACATATCATACTAGGAATTTACAAGGGTCCTAACTCCTTAACAATGCAAACAGTATAAAACTCAGATGCCATGATGTCAATTCTACTGTTCTTTGTAACACCATATTGCCTCTCTCTTAAAGAAAGAAAATGCTATGTAACCATGTGCAAGTCAATATGTTGACTTCTGTTTCCTATGTTGTATCAAAAATACTTATAATCAGAGGATCTAAATTAGAAAATTGGCTTACCTACTTGCTACCTGAATTCTTGGAGAAATCACGAGTTCTCTAGATCTCAGTCTCTTCATCTATGAAATGAGTAGAGGATTCTAAATATATGATCCAAAGATACTTTTGGCAAGATGAAAAAGTTTGTATTACTTACCTCATAGGATTGTTGAGACATAACTATTTTCCAAACCTTAAAGCTCTATAATAATTCTGAGCAGTTATTTTTAGTGATAATCACCATGAAGTTATCTATGCTAAGCATTCTTGTTTGCACAGTGCTATTTTAATGAGTAATGTTTACACTACACTGAAGGAGTTAATCACAATCAGGGTAGATTTTCTTTATGTGCAGAAAATAAACTCCTTGAAATAATTTCGGGTAAATACACTGCAAGTCTGATCATATCTTTTACACATATTCAGCCAAATGTTTGAAGCAAAAATGAAATTTGCAATCATAGATGAACAAATGACTCCCTTTTATTCTTCCCTTAGAAGCAGGTTCATATTTAGTCATTTCTTCCAGTCCTGTTAGACTCTTTGTGACCCTTTTGGGGTGTTCTTGGAAAAGATATTGGAGTGTTTTGCCATTTCCCTCTCCAGTTCATTTTATAGAGGAGAAAAGTAAAGTAAGTGACTTGCCCAGGGTCACAGAGTTAATGAGTGTCAGAGGACAAATTTGAATTCAGGAAGATGTCTTCTTGACTGCAAGCCTGCCCCTCTTTCCACTGCACCACCTAGCTACATCACAGACAGGTTGCAAAAGAGGAAAAAAATAATAATAAAAAAGAAAGTTCAAAATGTACCCTGAGGTTTACAAAGTACTTTCATTATTAAAAAAAAAAAAACCAAAAACACTGTGAAGCTGATGATTCTGGCCTGTGAAGTAGAGGTTAGGAACAATATGCCTAACCAATGAGATGTTTTTCCCAAGTTTGGATCGTCCTAGACAACCATAAAGAGCATTTCTTTTTTTTTTTCATCAACAGAGAAAAATTTGCCTTGAAACATCCCTAACTGAAGCTAGAGAGAATGAGACCTCTGTGCCTAAAAGAAGCCACTTCAGGAGATTAAAAAAACAAGGATATACTAATTTGTTGCTAAGGGAACCAATTTTAGCAAATCTTTAGCTGAAAAGGCCAAAAAAAAAAAAGAAAAAGAAAAAGAAAATACTTGCTCTTTTAAAAACAAGATACTCATTTGGGGGACAGAGTTGAAATAAACAGCTTTTCAAGGCTCAGTGAGCTTATGAATAACAGAAAAGTAAAAAAATTCAGAGGAATATATATGCAGCAGACAAATTGGGAAATTAAGTTCCTTAAATCTCAAACTAGATGTCTTATATTTTATATTCTGCAATAAACAGCTGCTCAGGGTGGATTAGCAAAACATAACATTGTCATACACACGTCTTAAGAAAATTATCTTGGGTGTGGAGCCAAGATGGAAGAGTAGAAGCACAAACTTGGTGCAGGCTCCCCTCCAGTCACTTCAAATACATGTAAAAACATGACTCTAAACAAACTTTAGAGCTACAGAACCCACAAAGAGAGAGAGAAACAAAGCTCCCACTGAAAGAAGCCTGGCAGGCTGACAGGAAGGATCTATCACACCAGGGTAGGAGCTGAACACAGCCCCACATGAGCCTTGCAGTTCCCAGCCCCAGGGTGGCCCTGAGGAGTAGTCAAAGGAGCTAGGAATAAAGTCAAGAAGTACCTACTCAGCAAAACTGAGTATAATGTTTCAGGGGAAAATAGGATCATTCAATGAAATAGAGGACTTTCACGCATTCTTGATGAAAAACCAGAGTAGAATAGAAAATTTAACATTCAAATACAAGAAGCAAGAAAAGGAAAACAGGGAAAAGAAATCATCAGGAACTTATCAAAGTTGATATTTACATTCCTACATGGAAAAAAAAGATAGCTGTAACTTATGAAACTTTTCTCAGTATGAGGATAGTTGAAGGGAATATAAATGTGTGTGTGTGTGCATACACACACACACATACATATATATGTCTATGTAGAAGGGTATATGTGCATACGAATACATATGTGGGTATGCATATATGTGTACAGGTATGCATAGACAGAGGGCACAGGATCAATTAAATAGGAAGGAATGATATTTAAAAAATAAAATTAAGAGGTGAGAGAGGAATATAATGAGAGGAAATAGGGAGAGACAGAATAGGGTAAATTATCTCATATAAAAGAGGCAAGGGATAACTTACAATGGAGGGAAAGAACAGGAAGGTAAAAAGGGAATGGCGGCAACCTTACCCTCATTGAATTTGGCTTAGGGAAGGAATGAAGCCTTGCAGGCTTCCTCCTGGAACTTTCATGTGCCGGCTCTAATGAGCCAAGTCCCAGTCTTAACACTGCTACAGCCGCTGCTTCCAAGTGCTGAGGGGTGACTGGGAAACAAAACCAACAGGGTGGGGTTCTTGGGTGTCCATGGCACTTCACCCCACCCACCATAGACACAACTCCATCCTTCCCCTGAGACTCTAACTGTGGAATGCAGCAAGAAAACACATTCAGTGCCCCTGACTTGTTACACCTTCCTTATCTTGTTTTGTAGCTGAATTCCAAACTTCTGGGTTCCTCCTCCTCCAGCAGGAGGTAGCCACTCCTGGCTTCTGCCCCAATCCTGTTGCAGGCAGCTCACCCTTACTGCTCTCACCTCAGCAAAACCAGCATGTAGACAGTTCTGTGCTCCTGTTCCATGGCTCCACAGAGTCTCGGCTACCACAAATGGGAAACAAACAATTATCCCAGCCCCCATTCTTTCCTTTCAGTTCGCAGATCCTATCCGTGATGTCATTTGTATTAGCAAGCACCCTAGCATATCCAGCATGGCTGCTAGCACAGGTTCATAGATCTGCTTTTCTAAAGGAAAGCAACTCAGAATAGGTTAACAATCTTACTTTGATCAATCAAATATATATCAGTTACCTAGTTCAGGGGAAAAAGTCAGCACCCTGAACTTCAGAGAATACAAACAGAAGTTACAAGCAGACAAAGAAACAATCAGCAGATGGACTTCCAGCCATCTGACCATTACATCCATACTTAGTTAGTTACCAGAGAGGGAAGCACCAATATCTGAGTTTTCAAAGCCGAGGGTGCTCAACAGCTTCCCAGAGTCTCCTCTGGACAAATCATATAACTCTTTCCAAAGTGAGCCCCAAAGCAAAAACTCACATCAGAGTATATACAGACTCCTATTGTCTCAGAGAATGTCACAACTCTCTTGACCCATTGCCCAATCACAAAGCAATAAGGCATTGGCATTCCTGAAAAACAAGCTTCCATCCACAGGCTCCATGTGACCACATTCAGCTTATTAGGGGACAGAGTATATTTTCAAATCAGGGAAGGTTCTCAGAGTCACTTAAGCCTATCAAAGGGCCTAGGGGCAGGGAAGATCTTCAGATTCCCACAACAGACATACACACTAAATTGAGTATCTTACCCTACAGGAAAGTAGGGGTGAAGGAGAAAAGAGGGGAGATGATGGAAGGGAGGGCAGATTAGGGGAGGAGAGTAGTTAGAAGCACATACTTTTGAAAAAAGGACAGCAGCAAAGTAGAAAATAGAACAAGTGAGGGGTGGTATAGGATGGAGGAAAATATAGTCATTCTTTCACAATATATCCACTATGGAAATATTTTGTGTAACTACAATACAACCTATATTGAATTGCTTATCTTCCTAGTAAGGGTGGGTAATGAGGGAAGAAGGGAAAGAATTTGGAATTCAAAGTTTTAAAATAAAATGTTTAAAAAATTATTATTTTTTTACATGCAACTGGGAAATAAGATATACAGGCACTGGGGTATGGACATCCATCTTTCCCTATCAGAAAGATGGAGGGGGAATGGGAGAGAAAATAGGATAGAGCAGATTGGGGGAGGGGGTATTCAGTGAGAGTGCTCTTTGGGGGTTGGAGTAGGGGAAAGACAAGGAGAAAATTTGTAACTCAAAATCTTGTGGAAATGAATGATGTAAACTAAAAATAAACATAAATTATAAAAAAAAAGAGGAAAAAAAAAAGGAAATACCCTGACAGAACTCAGATTGGGGAAAGACAAAGTAGTTTTGTTTTGTTTTTTTTTTATTTTCAATATAAAAATTTAAGAATGAGAAAGAGTAAGTTATTGGGGAAAGTGAAATCAAGTAGATAATAACTTCTTTATAAGAGAAATAATTGATGGTGGCACTGGAGATTTGATATGTTGTCTCTAATGAAATAGAAAGTTGAAGAATATGAGTTGTCTGCTCTTATGTTGCCCTATTAGCCATAAACCTCTGCTTTCCAAACCATCTTTCACACAGCTGCCAAAGCGAAATTAGTCAAGGACAGATTGGACCACTTCACTTCAATAAATTCCAATAGTTCTGTGTGGCATTTAACATCAAAAATATATTCCATTGTTTGGGTTTTTAAATCCTGTACAACTTTGTCTTAACATTCATTTCTTCCAAAAAGAAAAAAATCTACTGAGTCATGAAAATTGCTCTAAATGATTATTGATTAGAGAAATGCAGATTTTAAAACCTTGAGATATTTTACACCAACAAGGTTTAAAATGATAGAAGAGGAAAGTGACATGTTGAAGGGGATGTGGAAAAATTTGGAGAGTAATTCATTGTTGTTGAATTGTAAAATGATCTCATAATTTTGGAAATTAATCTGGAGTTATTCCCAAAGAGTTATTAAAATACCTGTCCATTTGACCCAGAAATACTACTACTTAGTCTATTTCCTAAAATGATTAGGGGAAAAGGAAAAGAATCTTTATTTTATGAAATGTTTATAAAAGTTCTCTCTGTGGTAAAAAAGAACTGGAAATTGCAGGGATACCCATGAGTTGGGTTGGGTGAACAAGTTGTACTATATGATTGTGATGGGACACTACTATGCAATAAGAAATGATGAGTTCAGTGATTTTAGGGAAAAAAGAAAAGACTTGCATAAAATAATGAAGAGTAAAATGAGCAGACCCAATAGAAAATTATATAGAGTAAAACCAATATTGTTTTAAGAATTAATTTTAATGAATAAGTCATTTTGACAATAATAAATACCCAAATTAACTCTAACGGACATATGAAGAAAGATGCTATCTGCATCAAGAAAAAGAATTGATAAAAAGTTGCATAGAATAATTTTGCAGATACATATATCTGTCTGTATGTGAGATACATATGTATA
>JAQQSV010013273.1:0-12564 GCA_028646515.1 Pseudochirops corinnae | reverse complement strand
GCTCTGTCCCAAATCGCTGGGGTCCTCCTGGCTGCCGTAGACTTCCGGCTGACTGGATAATGAAGACTCCAAGACTGAGGCCCAAGACGACGATCCGGATCCGGGCCACTCAACGCGAGAGCACTGGCCTGAAAACAATCGCTCAGTCCCCCTGCTGTCTGCAGGCCGCGGGTGGGAAGCTACAACATAGAGGCGGGTACAAAACCTCTGCCTTTCACTTTTCTGCTCTGGAGACCTTTAGGCCAGACTGCTTATCTCCCCCTTTCACAATCCCCACTCGCAGCTGGTGCTAATCCGCTCACCTGAGAGTCTTCTCTGTACCTCCTGCCCAGCTGCCCCGGGGCACAGCCAGGGCTTCAGACCAGGCTGGTTTCGGTTCGCAGTGCTGATATGGTTCCTCGTAGCCGAGCTGACTTTAGTGGGAAGTATCCTTGTGTGCGTTTTGGAGTTCTAGGATTGGTTTAGAGTCCTGTTTTATGGGTATTTTGGAGTGGCTATGTGAGAGCTGCGATATTTTGCTGCTGCTACGCCGCCATCTTGGCTCCACCCCCCTTATTTATCTCTTTTGTCAATGCTTACTTTTTCTATTACTTTGTTTTGAGATTTTAATTGCCATTCATGCTTTTTTAGATTCTGCGAAGGCATATTAAATTCTGTTCAAACTTAAAATTTACTATGTTGATTTCTGCAACACACTTTTGGGTTTTACTTTCTTATCCATTTTGCTAAATTCCTCAATTTTGTGGGTACATACATTCACTGTTAAGTTTATTTTTCTTTCCATCAAATCCTATTATAATATTTATTCTCTTTGTCTCCCTGTACCTCCACCCTATTTTTACAAGGAAAAAGAACTGGGACAGAGAAAGGGAATGAATTCAATATTAGTAACTCCACTAGTAATTTAGTCTAATAATTCAACACCAAATGAAACTATGTGATCTAAATCCTAAAATCTTCCCCTCTTCACACAGACCAAGAATAGATCATTATTTTCTTCTCCCTCCTATTCTCTTTTGCAAACTTTCACAGTCATGAAATATCTGCCTCCTCTACTCCCGCTCCTTGTCTATAACGTTTTTTATTGCACTACTCTTCTGAAAAACAGTAAGTTCCTGAGTCTTCTTCCCTCATTCCTCTTTCCCAGTATTTTCTTCCACACTGTCTTATTTCTCTGTTTTAAAAACACATACACAAATCAAAATTTGTCTTTCTTTGTACTGCTATTGCTTCCTTGAAGATGGTAGAGTTTGGAAGGGACAATATTTTCTTCCGACCTAAGAGATTTAAGCACTTAATTATCATTTAGCCCTTTCAAGTTGCTCAAACATATGTACCTTCCTAGATTTCCCTTGTATCTTGTGATTCTACTTTTAGGATGCTGTGTTTTCCCAAGAGGAATACATGGCAGTCAATGATTTTGAAGTGAAGGGGCCAACTTGGCCCAAATTCCAGGAAACTGCGCCCCCACAAAAGGAACAGGAAGGACCTGGGCCCCTAGCAAAACACCAGGTGCAGGATGTTTATGCAAGTCTGTATCCTGATTTTTTTTTCTTCCTGATATGTTTGTGGTTTCCTGTTATGTTTGTGGTTTTTGCCTTTAAATACTCTGCTTACACCGCCACTCAGGGCAGATCCCAGGGCTAGACTCCGGGACTTTCGCTGGCCAGCTAATAAATGCTCCTTAATTCGTTCAAATTGGCTATCTCTGTTTCTTCTTATTTGGTGTCCATTTCAATTTGAATAAAAGTCCCTTTACTTCTCTGTTGGATTGAGCTTATTTTTCCTGATTAAACTATTTCTCGTTATAGTTCTTCTTCTTTAGCCTTTGGTATTACAAGCTTTTCTTTCCTTTTTTTTTTTGCTGCATAATCCTGTTTCATACTGACTAGGTTTCTTGGAGTTTTTTGGTTTTTTTTTCCTGGCTGCCTCTAATACTTCGAAATTAGTTCTGGAAGCTCTGGAATTTTGGAATCAAGTTTCCTGGGGTGTTACATTTTGAATTTTTTCAAAGGGTAACCTGGCAACTCTGTTTATTATCAATTTATCCTTCTGATGTATACTTTGACCTACAGTCCAATATGTAGCTAATATATCAGTTCTTCAAGGTTCAGCTAGGGACTAAAGTATTTCATTCAAATCTGAAATCTTCCCTAAGTTGCTACCTGTACTGTTATATTGTAAAAGATTTATGGAGCCTCAGAACTCAAGATCAAATTGAATGGTCTTTTCTCAATCCTTCCTCATCCTTATCTGTATCATTTGCCATTGTTGATTACTGACTCCTTATGGATACTCTCCCATCTGGTTTTTCACATTATTAATAATATTCTCTCCTGATTCTTCTCTTATCTCTTCACCCACTCCTTTGTATCCTTTGCTGGCTCATCTTCCAAGTCACATCCACTCACCATGGAGGTCCCCCAACAGCTCTGTTCTCAGTTCTCTTTTCTTTTCACACTATACCATCTTCTTTCATGACCTCATCAGCACCCATAGGTTCAATTATATGAAGCTGATTCCTAAATTTATACATTCAGCTCTAGTCTCACTCCTAAGCTAGAGTTCCAATCACCAACAGACTCCTGGACATCTCAAACTGGATATCAAATTCCAAATGGCCAAAACTAAACTCATTATCTTTCCCCCAAAACTATCACCTTGTGGGAACTGCTGAGGGTATGGCCATCCTTTCAGACACCCAAAATCTTAACCTAGGTTTCATCCTTGATTCCTCACTCTCATTCACCCCACATATCCAATGTATTGTCAAATCCTCTATCTCTTTCTTTACAGACAGTCATAATTCTAGCTCAGACCCTCATCCCCTCTCACCTAATCTCCTGTAATACCTTTATAATTGGTATTCTTGCCTCAAATCCTTACTCTAATCCATCTTCCACTTGACTGCCAAGGTCATTTTTCTAAAGCATAGAAAAGACCACATCATCCCCCTAATCAATGGGCTCCAATGGCTTCCTAGTACCTTCTTGATTAAATAAAATCTCTTTCAGTTGGCATTTAGTTTTTCAAGACTTTATTTTTTATGTTTTATTCTGCTCAGTGCATTCCAAGATCTAAATGCAATTTACTACTTGCAGTTCCTCATACATAGTACTCCATCTTCTGTCTCTCTGCTTTTATACTGGATGCCTGGAATGCTTTACCTTCAATCCTCACTCAAGTCTCATCTTCCACTGGCAGCTTTTCCATTCCCTCCACTCCCCATCTCTTTACCTGCTATTAGTCCCTTCTCTCAAATTATTTTCTTTCTATTTTGTATATATCTTGTATGTATGTATGTATGTATGTATGTATGTATGTATGTATATCTTGTATGTACATAACTATTTACATGTAGTCTCCACCATTAGAATAAACTCCTTGAGGGTGAGGACCCTTTTAGTCTTTGTCTCCTTAGTGCTTAGTACACTGCCTGGCACATAGAAGTCACTTATAAACATTTGTTGATGACTAACAGATATTAATGTCTGACCATTACAACTTAATAGCACCTGTATCCTAACACATAAAAAAGAACTAATTACCTTCTGCCATTTCCAGGATTCTTAAGGGTGAGGTTTAGTACAAAGGGACTGTATTCCCTATCGCTATACACCATCTATACCTCCTCCCCTGCCACCAAATCTCATTTTCTCATCCCTATCCACCTCAGCCCTTACTCCTCTACTATGGCCCAATCCAGCTTTCTCTGACCCTTACACTGTGGCCTCTGAAATCTTTTCTATCACTAAGAAACTTCACCTCATACTTCTTTTTCCTCATGCTTTTTCCACTTACTAGCATTTCAAACTGGTTTTTATACACACACACACACACATACACACACGTTATATATGTATATGTTTATGTATATTTCTGGGCCATCCTTTTAAATTCTGGTTGCACTGTCTCTCACATCCCTTTCTCCTGTGGGCTTCTCAATTTCAGTGTCCAAAATAGAACTCATTATCTTCCCTACCCCCCAAACCTAACCTCTTCCTAATTTTTCTATTTCTGTAAAGGGTTCACACCATCTTAATCACCCAAGTTTCTAACCTCGAAATGATCCTTGAGTCCTCACTGTCATACCACATATCCAACGAGATGCCAAATTTTGTTGATTCTATCTTTCTAACATTCACTTCCATCCTCTTTTTCCACGCACAAAGCCACTTCACTAGTTCAGGTTCATATCAAATCTCACCTAATCTACTTTAATAGGCTCCTAATTGCCTATCCTCCAAAAGGCTATTACTGATAGGAATATCACAAAACGATATGCCTAAAAGTCACAAGTTTCATTATGTCACTCACTAAACTCTAGTGGCTAATTACTATTACTAGAAGGAAATACAAACTCCTACATTTCGCATTTAAGATCCTTCCCAATCCTACTCAACTCATCTTTCTAGGCTTTCTGTATATTACTCTGATTGATGAACTTTATGGTCCAGCCAAAGTAGCTTTCTTGCTGTTAATTATACATGCCAGTTGATTTCTTGTCTTTGAACCTCTGCATAGGTTCCCCCCCAATTCCCAGAATACACTCTCCCTCTTTACCTGACTCTTAAGAATCCCTATTTTTCTTCAAGCATCAGTTCCTAATTTTCTTCAAAGCATATGTCCTACATATGGTCTTTCCCGATACTCCCATTTACTAGTGCTCTTCCATTACCTTATATTTACTTTACACATGGTTTTTTTTTGTATGTACTTAAATATGTACATGATGTCCTCATCCTTAGAATCTAAGCTCCTTGAGGATAAAGATGGTCTCATTTATGATTTGCATACAACACATAGTACAGTGCCTGGCACATAATAGGTGCTTAATAAATTCTTGGTGATTTGAGTGATTGGTTTTACTACTTCTGTGAAGTATTCTTTTGTGGCCTTGGAGAAGTCATTAAACCTGTTTGCTTCAGTTTCTTCAACTATGGAAATAATAGCACCTACCCCTTAGGGTTGTTGTTGGGAACAAATGAGGCAATACCACTTGTAAAACACTCAGCACAGTGCCTGATAAATAACAGGGTCTATATGAATGTTAACTACTATTATTTCTTAAAACATGGAAGAATCTTCCTGTTTTATCAATATTTTCATAAGTAATCTCTTCTGATTCTGTATTTTAGTTCTATTATTTTTGACATTATATATCTCATTTATTTTTAAACCTTTTTTTGGTTTTTTTGGAGGGGGGAAAGCAGGGCAACTGGGGTTAAGTGACTTGCCCAAGGTCACACAGCTAGTAAGTGTTAAGTTTCTGAGGCCACATTTGAACTCAGGTCCTTCTGAGTCCAGGGCCAGTACGCTATTCACTGTGCCACCTAGCTGCCGCCATTTTCATATACTTTTACATTCTCTAAGAATTTGATTTTGTTCTAAATATATCTTGTATTAATTTTATAGTGATGTTTGTTCCATTCTATTTTTCATGATGTGCTTTATTTGAATAACTTTACCTTCTATTCTTAGCTTTTTTATGTCCCTCCAAGAAAACAAATTTCATTCTTTATCACATGCTGAAACTCTTCCTTTATTTCTTCCAATTTCTTCTTCTTTTTTTTTTTTTGGACCCTGTGGTCAATCCTGGAATAGGGGAGCTGTGAAGGCTGGATAATAACAGCTTTTTGGCTCTGTCCCATTTAGAAATATTGGTGCATGGGCACCAAGACCTAGACAATGATCTTGAATGAGATGAATAAATCTAGGATCCTTCTCTTTTGTGTCTTTATCTAATGCTGCAAAATCCTATTTGGGATAGCTAAGCTGAAATCTGTTCTCACAAATCATCTCCTGAAAAAAATGAGAAGCAACACTACACCAAATACAATTATCCATTTGAGTCTGTGAATACTGTGCAAGGTCATGCCTTGTCCTCTTCCACAGTACTAGACTGGGATGCTGAACTTTCTGATCACTGCCTTTGACAGAAGTTCTTTCCCTTTGATTGTCTCTTCGTTCTTTAACCTTCCCTCCATCTCCAGCAGAAAGCCCTTTCTTTCAAGGTCAAACTCATATGATATGGCCCTCCTCCATGAAGCATCCTTTCATCACAAATGTGCCCTTTCCCTCTTCAAACTTTTTACACTTTGCCTAAGTATCTCTTTTGCATTTCTCATTTTCCTATGTACTATAGTTAAGCATTTATTCTCCTCTTCTAACTTAACTGTAAATTCCATTGTACCACATCTATGTTTATCTATCTGTTCTTTCATACGGAAAGTATCATTATTTGTTGAATATGGATTTGTGCACAAAGGATTAAAGTAAAATCCATTAACATTTATTTCCAAGGAAAACTATACTTAGGCTATCAAAGACATTCAAATTGAGAAACTGGGTAAGTGACTCAGCAATAAAGTACATATGGGGCCTCCAGGTAGGAATGGGCTAAATAAATGGGAGAGGGCACAAAGCTGCCAAATATGCCGGGGGAGAAGTGTATAAGAATATCACCATCTTTTCCTCCTTCCCCTTTTCCATCTCCAGCTTTGCAATTGTAAATTAGCCTTAGAAAGAAGGGACGAGTGAAGTTGAAGTATTCAAGGAGAGTTCCATCAGCCTTTCCAGGTAGCCATATAAACATAAAAGCTATAAACGAGGCAGATGTATATAAATAGGGGCAGATTTAGTGACAGATATTATAGCAAGATTGTAGGGTTTATGTATGAATATATTATATAAATTACACATATAATTTAATATATAATAATAAATGTAAATTATGTATAATATAATATATAATATTGTATATAACAAACACAAATTATATATATGAATACATACAAATATCATATAATGTAATGTAAGCACAAGGTTGGTTCATTTATGCTAATTACTCCAAAGATTTAATAAACTTTCTCAAAATTATAAACATGACAACAGGACCAGGATGATTAAAATATGTTGTGATTTTAACTCACCAATGACATTTTACCAAAAAAAAAAAAAAAAAAAAAAATTAAAAATTCAGATGTCATTTTTCCATACCACATGTCAAATCAGAACTAGAATATTTTATAAGTATCTTGTATGTTAAATTTTAAAAAAAATTGATTTTGGAGTAAACTTTAAGCATATCTGGTCCCAAACATCCATTTATATTCCTGCTATTAGAGAAAAAGTTTGTAGCATGTATGAATCCGTGATTTTTGTGATATGATATTTGCGAACATGGTTAAAGAAAATTTACAGGCAGAAATAATAACTTTAATGGATCCAGACTTTTTTCACCTGGCTGCAGGACTAGCATAGCCAAATACCTGGAAGAGAATTCTTTGTCCTAGGGTCAAGAATTTTTCAACTTTTTTGTGTCATTTTCCTTTGTGTCATTTTCTTTGGGGAATCCTAGAAATGTCTCAGAATATTTTAAAAGCACAAAATAAAATAAATATTTTATAATTATAAAGAAAAATAACTAATGAAACATAGATATATAGATACATGTAAAATTAATATATACATTCACACATACACATTTGTATATATACATATATGAATGAGTATATGCTTATATGCATATGTGTATGTGTACACACACACACACACACACACACACACACACACACACACACACACCCCCAATAAGTCAATGATATCTGTCCTATAGCTACTTCTGGGCTTTCAAACATTAGTAATGTGTGTAAGTCATCAAGTCAGGTATGTATAGATCATTTAAGTGAAAAATAATATTAACTGGAAATATAATTTTCCCATTTTATGGGAATTAATTTTCTTTTGATATTAAAGAAGTATCAAAAATCTTAAGGAATGCACATAAACAATTTTTACAGTTTAAAGAGAAAAATAAGCACAAAACATCTAAAATCAATTTGTATTTCTGATCCTCATAATTTCAACAGTTTCAGTCCTGTCCAACTCTTTGTGACTACATTTGGACTTTTCTTGGCAAAGATACTGGAGTAGTTTGCCATTTTCTTCTCAAGTTCACTTTATAGATGAAGAACTGAGATAAGCAGGGTGAAATGACTTTTCCAGGGTCACACAGTTACTAAGTGTCTGAGGCTAGATTCAGGATGAGGTCACTTCTTTTTTTCAGGAAGATGACTTTTCCTACACCAGGCCTGGCACTAAATCCACCGTGCTGCCTAGATGCCCTTCAATCCCCATAACAAAGTGAAATTTTCATTATTTATTCATTTGCATCCACTTTGTTGCTAAAATGTTTGTGATTGTCCATAAGAATATAAATACATGTAAAAGTTATCTGGAAAAAATACTAATAATCTTAAATACATGTTTGAAAAAAAAAAACCCTGAGATGTAAAATATAGCTCCAAATTATATTTTCCTATGAAAAGAATACATGTGCATCAAAAAGATATAAAGTCACATTTTGCTATATAAATCAAGATTCTAATTGAAATAGCTATATAGTTTATCTACTTCCTGGACTATAATTATTATCTTGCTTATTTAAAATAATTACTTAACTAAATCTTGGTAAAAAATACCTTCAGATTATATTTATGAGCATGATCCAAAATAGCAGGTACCAACTCATCTGTAGATTCCCCATTTGTATCAGCTGAGCCACGTGGGTACCATGACAGGGCTACCACACCTAAGAAATAAAGGGGAAAAAAAAGGAACAGAGAGAAAGAGATGACAGTAGGTACTACATAAATTGATAATCATTTATTTTAACAGTTTAATAATCAACATTCAAGATGAAATGTTATTTTGAAAGCAGTACTAGAACATCAGTCTTCTTACAGAATATGACTGTAAAAAAGGAAAACATCCACTAATAGGTGTTGTACTGATTACATATTAATGATTTTTTATTAAAGTTTAATTAGTTAAAAATGCAGGTTGAATTACCTGATATTATTTAAAGTTGTTTACAATAATTTACTTATGAAAAGAAATGTATTTTCATATGATGATGCTTCATTGTCTTATTAACAGCATTTAGTGAATATACTTCAGGTACAAAACACTTTAAAAAAAGACATGGAAAGAATCCAGGAGAAGATGGTGATTGCCATGGTTAAGGCTGCACAGAAGTATAAAAAAAAAAAAAAGCAATGAGAACTGAGAAAAGATAAGAAGGTCAGGTTCGTCTGAAACAACCTACTATATTTCTGATCTAAGGGGTATCAGAGTAGATGTCCTCTTACGACTCCTTATTCTGATTATAGAGGAAATTCTCTAAAGAATTTAAGTAAAAACAGAATGAACAAAAGATTTGTTTCCCAAGTCAGTGACCTCATCCCGAAGATAGCCAACACAACACTCTTTATCTTCTAACTTTTATTATATAATATGTATTATATAATTCAACAATCATATAATATTTTTATATAACATTCAAATCCACTAGGTGACATTTATTGTCTGAGATCCCATGAGTGGCTTACTAAGGAACTTAATGTCATTCATATAACAAGTACTACTGCCATGGCCTAGTTAAGTGAGGCTTCAACTCAGATCAAACACATGATTCTGGGAGTCCATCATACAGTCAGTTCCTCCACAGGGATGTTACTGGGGTCTCCCTTTGCTGACAATACCACAAACTCAACCACCTCTAGTTTTTCTGTTGCTTCAAAATTCTTTTTGCTACCATGTTGTGGCTTCTGTCTCCATGTGTTCCCAATCCCCAGAATTCAGACCTATAGATTACAGTTATTAAAAATTTTACCGTTGGGGCGGAGCCAAGACGGCGGTATAAAAGCAGGAAAATTCCATGAGCTCCCCCACAACCACCTCAAATACCTATAAAATATGACTCCAAACAAATTTTAGAGCTATAGAACCCATAAAGTGACAGAGAGAAACAAATCTCCCACTGAAGAAAGCTGGCAGGCTGACAGAAAGGGTCCACTACAGCATGCTGGGAGCAGGGCATAGTCCTGTGAGCCATGTGGTTTTAGCCTCAGGGTGGCCCCGACCAGCAGTGGCCAGAGGAGACTTCAGGAGAGTGAATCACCAGCAGCTTTGGCGGCTTCCCGACTTCTCAACCCATAAACACCAAAGACAAAGTAAAAGGTCGGTGTGGAACTTTGTGGGAACTAGTGGGGGGGAACAGAGCATGGTCTGGCCCCTGCCCCCAGAGCAAAAAGCAGTGAGGGCGCAGCAGCTGTAGCTGCTGCCACATGGCTGCTTCCAGAGCCTCTGGCCTGCAGATTGTAGGGGGACCAAGTGAACATTCAGAGGGCAATCACTCTTGCTTTAATCTGCTTGGATCTGGGACATAGGCTTGGGTGGTGGTCTTTGGGTGTGTGGCCAGTGAGCCAGAGTTTGTGGGGGCTGTAGAGAGGGCATCCAATCAATAGCTCTGGCAGCTTCAAAAATCCCAGCAATTTGGGACAAAGCTCTTCTTTTTGGAAGCAGAGTTCTACTGCGGCAAAGAGCTCAAAAGTCAAGTAATTGAGTGACAGCATGAGCAAGCTGAGGAAGCAAAGCAAGCACAGCAATCAAATCTTAGATTCCTTTTTTGGGGACAAAAAGGATCAAAGCATGGAACAGGAGGAAGATAATGAAGTCAGAACTTCTTCATCAAAAGCTTCCAAGAAAAATACGAACTGGTTATAGGCCATGGAGGAGCTCAAGAAGGATTTTGAAAATCAAGTAAGAGAAGTGGAGGAAAAAGTGAAAAGAGAAATGAGAATGATGCAAGAAAATCATGAAAAGAGGGTTAACAACCTGACTGAAGAAAATAACACCTTAAAAAATAGGCTAACTCAAATGGCAAAAGAGACCCAAAAAGCCAATGAGAAGAATGCCTTAAAAAGCTGAATTGGACAGATGGAAAAGGAATTCCAGAAGCTCACTGAAGAGAACAATTCTTTCAGAATTACACTGGAGCAAACAGAAGCTAATGACTTGATGAGAAATCAAGACACTATTAAACAGATTCAAACAAATGAAAAAATAGACGGCAATGTAAAATATCTCATTGGAAAAACCACTGACCTGGAAAATAGATCCAGGAGAAGTAATTTAAGAATTACTGGACTACCTAAAAGCCATGATAGAAAAAGGAATCTAGAAATCATCCTTCAAGAAATTCTCAAGGAAAATTGCCCTGATATTTTAGAACCAGAGGGGCAAAATAGAACTTGAAAGAATTCACCTATCACCTCTTGAAAAAGATCCCAAAAAGAAAACTCCTAGAAATATTATAGCCAAATTCCAGAGTTCCCAGGTCAAGGAGGAAATATTACAAGCAGCCAAGAAGAAACAATTTGAATATTGTGGAAACACAATCAGGATGACACAATATCTAGCAGCTTCTACATTAAGGGATCAAATGGCTTGGAACATTGAAAGAGCTAGGATTAAAACCAAGAATCACCTACCCAGCCAAACTAAGTATAATGTTTCCGGGGAAAATATGGTCATTCAATGAAACAGAGGACTTTCAAGCATTCTTGATGAAAAAAAGAGTTGAATAGAAAATCTGATATTCAAATACAAGAAGCAAGAGAAGCATGAGAAGGTAAACAGGGAAAAGAAATCATAGGGAACTTATTAAAGTTGATCTATTCGCATTCCTACATGGAAAAACGATAATTGTAACTTACGAAACTTTTCTCAGTATGAGGATAGTTGAATGGAATATGTGTGTGTGTGTGCGCATGCACGCGTGTGTGTGTACATACACATAAATATACATATATATATGTTTATATAGGAGGGTATATGTGCGTATGAATACATATGTGAATGTGTGTATATATGGGTACGTGTATACATAGACAGAGGGCACAGGATCAGTTGAATAGGAAGGGATGATATCTAAGAAATAAAATTAAGAGGTGAAAGAGGAATATAATGACAGGAGATAGAGAGAGACAGAATAGGGCAAATTATCTCATATAAAAGAGGCAAGAGAAAACTGTTGAAATGGAGGGGAAGAACAGGAAGGCAAAAGGGAATGCGTCACCTCACTCTCACTGAATTTGGCTTAAGGAGGGAATATCATCACATTAAATTGGGTATCTTACTCTACAGGAAAGTAGGGGGTAAGGGAATAAGAAAGGGGATGATAGAAGGGAGGACAGATTGGAGGGGAAGGTAGTTGGAAGCACACACTCTTGAAAAAGGACAGGATAGGGGGGCGGAGCCAAGATGGCGGCGTAGCAGCAGCAATATATCGCAGCTCTCACATAGCCACCCCCAAATACCCATGGAATAGGACTCTGGACCAACCTAGAACTTCAAAAACGCACACAGATACTTCCCACTAAAGTCAGCTCGGCTATGAGGAACTATCAGCACTGCCAACCGAAACCAGCCTGGCCTGAAGCTCTGGCTGTGCCCCGGGGGCGGCCGGGTGGGAGGTGCAGAGAAAGCTCTCAATAGCTCTCAGGTGAGCAGAGGATTAGCACCAGCTGCGTGAGTGGGGATTGTGAAAGAGGGAGATAAGCGTCCGGCCAAAAGGTCTCCAAGAGCGGAAAAGCGAAACGCGGAGGTTTTGCACCCGCCCCCGCATTGTAGCTTCCCGCCCTCAGCCTGCAAAAAGCAGGGGGATTGAGCGATTGTTTTCAGACCAGTGCTCTCGCGTTGAGCGGCCTGGATCCGGAT
>JAQQSV010013272.1:0-12564 GCA_028646515.1 Pseudochirops corinnae | reverse complement strand
CAGGGGAAAAAAAATCTACTTCTGCTTCATTGACAATACTAAAATCTTTGATTGTGTGGATCACAAGAAAAAGTGGCAAGTCCTTAAATAAATAGGAGTGCCAGATTATCAAACTTGTCCATGAGGAACCTGTATGTGTGCTAAGAAGCAACAATTAGAATCAAACATGGAACAACTGATTGGAAAAGGAGTATGACAAAGCTATATATTGTCACATTATTTATTTAACTTCTATGTAGAATATATTATGCAAAATGTCAGACTGGGTGAATCAAAAACTGGAATTAAGGTTGCCAGGAGAAATATCGGTCATCTGAGATATGCAGATGATACCACTCTGAGGGCAAAAAGTGAAGAAGTCTCTTGATGAGGATGCAGAAGGAAGAAACAAAAAGTGACTTGAAGCTTAACATAAAAGAAAAAGAAAACTAGGATATTGGCAACTTGTTCTATCACTTGCTGGAAAATAGAGGGAGAAGAAATGGAAGTAGTATGAGATTTTCTATGTTGGAGTTCAAAGGTCACTGTAGATGATGACTATAGCCATAAAATTGAAAGGTGATTGCTCCTTGGTAGGAAAGCTATGGCAAATCTGGACAGCCTACAGATCAGAGACATCACCTTGCTGACAAAGGTCCAGTAGGCAAAGATTTGGTTTTTCCAGTATCAATTTATGACTGTAAGAGTTGCCTATAAGAAAAGCAAAAGGAAAAGGATGCGATGGATAGTTTCATGGAAACAACAAGCAAGTTCATGGACAGACTTTGAGAGATAGTGACTGTAAGAGTTGATCTACAAGGAAAGCTAAGCGCTGCTGAATCTATACTTTTGAACTGCAGTGCTCGAGAAGACTTTTGAGAGTCCCTTGGACAGCAAAGGGATCAAATCAGTCAACACTTAAAGAAATTAATTTCAACTTCTAATTGGAAAGACAAATACTAAAGCTGAAGTTTAAATACCTTGGGCACATAATGAGAGGACGGGACTCATTGGAAAAGACCTGACTTTGATGAAGGGCATTTTCTGGTAATGAATGAACAATAGAGGTAGTACAGAAGTAGGGAAGGGCAAATGTCTTAATTTATATAAAGGGAAGAAAATAGAGTCTTCAAGCTATCGTGCAGTGAGTGTTACTTCAATTCCTGGCCAAATTTTGGAATAGATCAAGAAAACGTTACAAGTGTGATTGATGAACATGTAGGAAAGGAAGCAGTGATTACAGAGAGAACAAGTCATGCCAGGCTAACTTTATTTCCTTTTGTGACAGGGTTACTAAATTGGTAGATTATATGAACATTGTAGATATTGTTTACATAGATTTAAATAGAGAATTTCATAAAGTATCTTATATTGTTCTTATGTAATGAGGATATTGAGAAGAAGGAAAAGGATATAATACAGGCAGGTGGCTTTGGAATTGGTTAAAGCTAGACTAAAAGAGTAAAATCCTTAAAGGTTCAGTGACAGTTTGGTAGGAGATCTACAGTGGAATGACACTGGATCAGTGCTTTGCCCAGGGCTAGTTAATATTTTAATCTTTGACTCTGATGAAAACATAGTGTGTTTGTCAAATGTGCAGATGATACTAGCTAGTTGGGGAGTAACTCACATGGGTTTTCACAGAGCCAGTATTCCATAGGATCTTGCCAAGCACTGGAATGTAACTGATGAGATGAAATTTTGTAAAGAAAAATGGAGTGTTACCTTTATGTTCAGAGAAATGAACGTCACAAATATGGGATAGAGGAGACATGGTTCAACATCAGTTTGCTGGAAAAAGACCTGAAGGTTTCAGTGGACTTCAAGCTCAGTATGAATTAGCAGTATGATGTAGCAGACAAGAAAAGCTACTTAGATCTCTCTACTTTTTTTAAGAGACTTGACTTGTGTGAATAAGGAAGTTCTAGGCAAGTCCTTCTAGCACATGGAGAGCTGCCTTCTGAGTCACGAGGGTCTGGTTTCACATCCTACCTTTCATGTCGACACACAGTGTGATCCGAGGCAAATCATTTAACCTCTTAGTGCTCTAATAACACGTCTTAAACTATGGTTCACAACCACAGTTTAAGGAGTTCCGAAGGGGTTGCAAGTGGAAAAAGTTTAAGAAGCCCTATTGTAGGATATGGAAGAATGTATGGTTCTGAGGAGGTGCTGACCTGTTTTGGTAGATGGAGTTTCCTCACCTTGGAGTTCTCTATACTCATGACATCATTGGTCTGGTTCCTATCCAGTCCTGCTGCAGTCTTCCTGAAGAGTTGTGGTTTCTGTGGTTCTGAGTACCATGGATTAAGAAGGATATTGATAAGCTACTCAGAAGAGAATTGCTGTAATCAGAAAGGGCCTTAAGTCAATGTTCTATGAAGATAGGATCGAGGAAATAGGAGTGTTTAGTCTGGAGAAGATAGAAGTCCAGGAGAGAGGAAATTCTAGCTGTCTTCATGTACTTGAAGGCCTGTAATTTGACAAGTTTAGGCCTAGAAGGAATAACCAGGAGCAGTGGTTCGAAGATGCAAGATGTGCCAATTTAGACTTGAGGTCAGGAAAAATTAACAGTGAGAACTGGCCCAAAGTGGAATGGGCTTTCCTCTTCATTGGAAGTCTTCGAGAAGAGTATGTATTATGATGCGGATTCCTTTTGTGTAATGTCGGAATAGATGACTGCTAAGCTTCCTTAGGATTTGTCATTTCTGTGATATGTCATCTCATTGGGTTCTGTTTTTGTTTGCTCATTTCTTCACACTCTCTCATATGAGTAGATAGAGATATAGAAATTGGGAGGAGGGAGCTCCTTCTTCCCTTCAGTTGGTCTTTTGCTTTACCTGGCACGTCTCTTGCTATTTTTCTCTTGAGGCGATGAGAGGGGGCTGAATCTGGCATGAGCAGTCACCTACTTACTGTTGCTTTTTTAGAGGCATCTTCTAGCATAGCCTTGGAAAGACAGTCAGGGGTCATGCAAATGTACCTGAAGGGAATTCCTGATGACACCAAGATGGCAGTGTCCCTTCTATTTTCAGTCTAGATGCTGAAACACTTCCAAGTTGTGGAAGTTATTACTAAATATATATAGTGCCTTTTTTAGATAATAAAAGCTTTGTTACTTTTATTATGGGCTGAGAAAAAATGCTTTAAATCTTGAGTTCTGAAGTCATATCTCTTGTCCTAAAGGCAATGAAGCTTTTCAAGAGAAGGGGCATGGAGATGGGGAGTACATCTGCAAAGATAGTTTATGGTATTGGAATTTTGTTGCAATTTTGGTTCATATACTTTTACTAAGTGTAACCTTGATATGTAAATTAAATTATTATATAACAGATAGCAATGTTTTCATAAAGTAAGACTAGGTTTTATATCCTAAAAGACAAAAGAGATAAAGCAGCAAGGCAGCTCTGCAGGCATTTCATGGCTGTGAAATGAGCAGTTTGATTTCCTATTCCAGACTAGCAGATAGCATTGTGCCAGCACACCAGCCCCAGCCCGTTGGACAACGGACTTTCATTAGGGAGTCCATATAGAGGCCAGTGGAACCAGTAATAAATAAAGCCCATTTAAAGTCTTATGTGTAGGACCAGGGGGGGAAATCAGCAAAGGCAGAAAAGACAGTCTGTTGTACGACTATATAGAATCATGCGCCTGTGTGTCCAAAGACCAGCCTCCCCTTAATCTTCAATTGGACTTGGTCCGGCAGAGGAAAAAGACCACTGACTTACACAATGTGTGCTGCTTCAAGTATAGAAAATAACACTGTGAACCCTAAGGAGACAGGAAGCATTCAGGTTATAGGAGCTTTTGCTAAGGCTTTAATGAAGAGATAAACATTTGTAATAAACGCTTTCATTGTTCTTGTGAAAGCTTGGAGTTCACAGTCTGGTAGCTTTTATATTTGGGGGTTTTTGCAGCTTTGTTAATTCCTTTTGCTTTTTTGTATATCATAGTCGTTTCCTGGTTTTTTTACACACATACGTGTGCATACACACACACACACACACTCTCTCTCTCTCTCTCTCACACCCATTGAATCCTCCCTGGTAACAGAAATAAAACATGCAAGTAAAACCAGCCAACAGTTATAGAGTCTGACCACTAATGAAACATTCTTTTTTTAAAAATTATTTTTGTTCTCTACTTAACAAACAAGAAAAAATTAGCATTTCCACACAAACAATAGAGCTGAAAAAGATGATTATATATGAATCCATGAATTTTTATATATAGCTTTTTTTAAAGGCATAGATTAAATTCAGCCTCTTACTTTGAAAGCTCTCCTGCTGTCTGTGTTTCTTTCTGAACTTCCTTCTGTTTTCTTCTGAACATTTTCTTTGAAATGCTTCAATGGCCCTCTGTGCTCCCTTCCTTCCTTTCTTTTTTCCTTCTTTTTTTTTTTTGATAACCCCATTACTAACCCCTTTCTCCAATTACAAAAAAAGGAGAGGGGAAACAAAGCTCTTAAACAAACATGCATGTTCACAGAAAATCAGTCCACACACTGTGTTAGGAAAAAGGATTTTATGAAAGAGTCTGTATCAATAGCTCCCCTCTGTCCTCACCCCCCCCCCCCACACACATACACCCCGCTCTGATGAGAGAAGGAAGGTATGTTTGATCATCTGTGGTCCAGGACTGAGATTCTACATCATAATTCAGCTGCCTTTCACTATTGTTTACATTTGCATTATTGTGGTTATTGCCTACATTGTTCCTCTGGTTCTATTATCTTCCCTCTACATCCGTTCCTACAAACCTGTTCATGCATTTCTGAATTTCTTATATTCGTTGGCTCCATAGTATTAATTAGCATTTGTATTGAATGGTGTAGAAGAGCTTGTACTGGGCAGAAAAGGATTTAAGCATTCCCTGGTTTGGGACGGGTTGTGGAGGAGAGACAGGGTAGCCTTTGCTCCAAAGACTCTCCCTGAGTCACATATTGTTTTGCCTGACAGATCAGCCCAACCTCCAATTTACTGCAAATTCCAAATTTTTGGCCTTTTGAATTAATGGAGTATAATTCAATTCAGGGAGTGTTGGTGAAATACCTACTATGTGCCAGGCTGGGGATACAAAGGAAAAAAATGAAAAAGTTCTTTTCCTCAAGGACTTTACATTTACATTTACTGGGGGGAAATAATAGTTGCAAATACAAGAAACACAAAATGTATATAAAGTGATTTCCGTGACAAGAGAATAATAGTTACAGCTATAGGGATTTAAAAAGGCCTCCTCTAGAGGTAGTACAGGAGTTTAGGGCACTCTTAAGAGTTACAGGTGAGGAGAGAGAGAGAGAGACCTAGACTGTGTGTGGATATGTGCATCCATATAGCTACACATAGCTTATGACCTGTTTTCCATCCATGTCTTCCTTTTCTAAAGTCACTGTCAGAGTCACAAATGCCATCTGGGACCTAGTGTCCAATTGTACTGGATGGTGTTTCCCCTTTGGCTCTGTTGTTGTTCAGTCACTTCAGACGTGTCCAGTTCTTCATGACCTGATTTGGGGTTTTCTTGGCAAAGATACTGGAGCAGTTTGCCATTTCATTCTCCAGCTCATTTTACAGATGAGGAAATGGAGGCAGACAGGGGGAAGTGATTTGCCCAGGGTCAATTTCATTCAAATCTTCCTTTTGTAAGTTACTGCCAGGGTCACAAATTCCACCTGCAATCCAAAAGTCCAATTCCACTTGGTTACTTGGTAGTGTTTGCCCCTTGCCTCTAGCATAATCCTTTGTGGTCAAGATTTTTTGGTTAGAACTTGGTTAAGAATTTGTAAAGAACTGAAGACCTTCAGTGCACTGTTTGTCATTATTTCTTTTTTTGTCATTATTTTGTCTTTGTTTCTTTATTGAAACCCCATAACATGGAAGACTTGGTACCAAACATAACTTTTCATCTTCCCTTCCTGGTCCTTGTAAAACCTACATAGGCAAAACTCAGAATGTAGCAAACAGGGAAAGGAAGATGGACTTCCAAGAGAGGCCCATAGGAATAGGGAAGACAATTAAGGAGACTGGTCAGAGACTAAAGTTAAGGCAAGGTTATCACATATAGTCTATAAAAGTCTCTGAACCATGGCACACTAGAGTTGACATAGAAAGAGGGCCTGTCCTATGTCACACCACAGATTTGTGACAGAAGCCAGAGCTCCTCAAGTCCTGCTCATTTCTAGGACCCTACCCAACAACTTTCAATGAGCAAAACACAGGACACAGGGGAAAATCAACATTTTCCTATTGCTTAACTCCCATCTTAGAGTGACCTTCCCTCTTTTAGTCTCTAACTCTAAGGACGAAGCTTTCTATGCTGCAGAGCTCATTCCCACTCAGGAACCTTGTAGGCCACAGTAAATAGAGTCTAGGTCAGGGTCCAGTTGCTGTCTTCTTTCTCATCATGTGAAACTTAGAAGATTTAAGGAGTAGTGGCCCAGAGAAGGGTAAAGGATTGAACAAAGCTGGCCTAGGCCATCCTTAAATGGAGGTTCCTGGAGTAATGGAGCCATCAGAAGAAGGTCCCATGGTGAAAAGGTAGGTGGGGCTTGGGAGAGAAAAAAGTAGGGAGACCTGGATGTGAAGAAAAGAGAAAGCCAGGGACTTTTGTTTGGGCCTCTGCCCTTGCCTTAGGGGCTGAATTCTGAAAGTCAATATTGATTTTCTTTGAGTTGAATCTACAAAATGGGCAGATATCAGTTCTTATCATTAGACACTTGGAATGAATACTGACAAAAAAAAAAAACATACCTTATGATGAAATTTGCTCTTGAAAAGCACATTAGCCATTTTTCATAATGGTTTTGCTCAATTCAGATCATTAATTTTAATCACTTTCCTAATCCTGTTTATCCACTCTATTCCCTACTTGTATTGGTAAGGAAACAGCATTTTAGATTTGTTGCTTTGTTTTGTTTTTTAAACATGGCTAGATAGAGTGTCAGACTTGACACCAGGAAGACCTGAGTTCAAATTCAGTCTCTGATGGTTACGAGCTACTTGACCCTGGACTAGTCATTTCACATCCCTTTGTCTCAGACAATTCTGGCAGATATTACTAATATGACAGTTGCTATCTGCCTTGGTATTGGATTTCCTACACCAGGAATTCCTTAGACTTTTGGTTCCATTGAGGAGATATTTTTTTAAGTGCTCACTTAGTGGGGAGGTGGGTAGTAAAGGGACTAAGCATTTATATAGTGCCTACTGTGTGCCTGACACTGTGCTACTATACCTTACAAATATTATCTCATTTGATCCTCACAACAAAGGTGCCATCATTATCTCTGAAGCAAACAGAGGCTAAGCTTGCTAGTAAACTTGCCTCTTTTTGTATCCCTAGTGCTTAGCCCAGGGCCTGGTATATAGTAGATGCTTAATAAATGTTGACTAGTTGATTGATTAATTGATTGTCTGAGGTCAAGTTCAAAGTCAGGTCTTCCTGACTGCAGGCCCAGCACTCTCCACATTGTACTACTTGGCCACCTGGAGTGCCAAGTGCTGCCTTATGCACTCTAAAGACAAAGACAAAATGAAAGAGCCCCTGCCCTCAAGGACTTTATATTCTGCTGGAGGAGAGGGCTTAAACTGCAGGGATATAGATAGGTAAATACAACTCTGTCTCCCTCTAGCACCAGAGGGATGCAGGAAAAGTGCTTCTGGCGGGAGGTGACACTTGGCCTAAGCCTTCAAAGAAGAGAGGGGTTCTAGGAGTCAGGAGTGGGAAAGGGACTGTAATACAAAGGTGTGGAGATGGGAAATGCCATGCAAATGAGTCAGTTTGGCTAGAATATAGAGAGTTTAAAAAGAAATAATGTAAAATATGAATGTATCTGGAAAGGTTAGTTGTGAAAGACTTCCAGTGCTAAGCATGGCAGCCATTATTTTGTCCTTGCCACTTTTTGAGCAAGGTAGTGATGTGGTACTGTGCTTTGGGAAAGTGATTTTGAGAACCATATGGAGGAAGAATTGGAAGGGAGGAGTAGTTCTACTCAAGAATTTCCAGAACCTTGGCTGGCCTCTTTGGGCTCTCCAGCAAGCCTTTTAAGGCTATCTGGGAACAGCTCTTGCCCTCAGGGGCGCTGCTTCCAACCTCCTGCTGTCCTCTTTGGATCCCACTGTTCTGCCACACTCCACACATTTGGAACAGATTCCAGTAGGCTCCTCCTTCCCTAGGAGGATTGTGGGTATACAGCCTTAGTCCCCTTAGCTGCCCTTCTCTTCCCCACGTACCTCACCAGGTTGTCTCTCTCTCCCCTCCTCCCTTCTTATCTACTGAGTGGGGTCTATACGGGAGTGAATTCCTTGCAGTTGTCTGGGGTGTCCCCCCCATAGCTTATTATAAACTCCTTGGAGGGGAGATACGCTGCTTAATCTGAACTTTCCCTCTCCCCAGAGCCCAGCACAGTACCATATACAAAGAACTTCATAAATATTGGCGTACTGGCTGTCCGCATGCAATGTCATGTCCTTCTGTCTGCCTTTCAAGTCCCTCTCTAGGCCACCCTATTTCTTCCACCTCTGTGGCCTGGGCCCAGTCATCCCTGCTGTTTGTGCTGCCCTCCCTCTGCCCCTCTGGCCCTCTGGCCCTCTGCCCCTCTGCCTCACCCACTTCTGCCTAGTAGCAAGGCCCAGCTCAGGCCCCACCTCCTCTCATAACTGAGGAATTAAACATTCTCGCTTTTTGTTATTTTTTTCTCTTCTCCTCTAAAGATCATCTGAAGTTTGTTCTCGGGAGATATTTGGCAGCAGTGATGCCATAAACAGAGGGGAAATGGAACTTGGAGACACAGAGGAATCCACCCCCCAACACGTCTCTTTGACTGCTTGTACATAGGGCGATTACATTTTCCCCCGACATTAACATATGACACCCCCGTTGAAATGATTTGTAAGTCTTTTAGGGTTTTATAAACAGCTTCATCTCTCAATTCTACATGATGAAAAGCCAAATAATTATTTATTATGTCTCTCCAGCACTGGTGTATGGAATTTTTGAAAGATTAATTTGAACTTTGGGGTTCTCCTGAGATTAGAGGACCAGCAATGGAAAATAGTGAAATGGTCTTTGTGTCCTTAGAGCCACAGCAGCCTCGGCTGGGCCCGAGCTTTGTGTCAAGGAGCTTCCTCTTAGCCCTGTGCTCACTGTCAGCCTAAAGCAGCCATCATCATCTCATTAAAGCATGCTGAACTTCTGAGAATTGCAGAAAGGGAGCCATAATATGCAGTATTTGTTCTGCAAACTGACTGAATATTTATAATATTTCGTCTATACCATGCTATTTATTCTAAAAAATGACATATTTGTTTTTTGTTTTCTTAGTAGAGCATAAGGCAAATTATATTAATTAGGCTATTTACATGATTTCCTAACTTAGAGCACTGAAACTTGCCTTCAGCTAACAAATAATTGGAATTACAATTGCTAGAGATATCACAAGTTTGTTAATTATATCAGGCTTCATCAAGCTTGGATAGGCTGCTAAGTGGTCTTTTTTCCCCTTCCCCCCTTCCTTCTTTCTCTCCTTTCTCCCAGCTCCCCCCACCTTCCCCTATTTTCTGTTTAGTTTGAAACCTTCTCCTTTTAGCCCCAATTGACACGTTCACACACATACACAGCCAGTGCCCATCGAGAGCATCATTTCCATTGTGATCTATTGATCTATAGATGGGATGAAGATAGTTTGTCTTTAGCAAATCTTCTGGAAGAAAATGAGGCCTATAAGCGGATATAAAACATTGGTCTTATGCTTTCAACTTTGCAAAACTAATGAAAATAAGCAGATGGGGGAAAATGAGTTATGAGGTCAACGTGAGATGGTGGTGGAATGTGCTTCTCAAAGCAGTACCAAGTTTTGGCAAGTTGCAGATTCCTTCTTAAACTTGCTTTAAAGAGAAGAGATAGAAAATGTGCTTCCAAAGGGATTGGGAATTAGGATAAGAAAACACAACTCTTAACAGGAGGGTTAGGCTGAATTGTGGTTGAAGATTGTCTAGTGTGGTCCAAGACATAAATTCAGAAAGTGACTATCTGTAAAAACAAGTGAGAATATATCGATAGGCAGCATGAACATGTACCTTTGGAGTGGAGGTGGCTTGCTTCTCCTGTTTCCAAATGACATAGCTGGAAGAGACAGGATACGGGAAGGACTCAAGACATACTTGTAAGGTTTTTAGTCCTTTACAAGCTCCAAATCAATTAACAGCTTGACACAGGAACCCAAAAACACGACTTTAGACTGAATAAAGAATAAAGAGTAAGTAGCAAGTGCCTCCTTGTGCTCAGTTCTAGTCAGACCTCCTCTGGAGTGGGCAGTTCCTTTAGTTCCAATAGAAGGCTATTGTTAAACTCCAGAACATAAAGAGGAGAATGATAAGAATGGAGTGTGGGGGGTCTGGAGACTAGGCCGTAAGCAGATGGATTGAAGTAATGAGTTGTTGGATATGGAGCTCTTCAGGTATTTGAAGGGCTCCCCTCTGGAGAATGGACTAAAACTGTTCCTCTTGGCCCCAAGCAGAGAAGTGGGAGCACAGAGCTAAGAGGTGGAGCTGTGGATTTAGGCTCGCTACAAGGAGAAGCTTCCTAACAGGGAGAGATGTCTCAAGTGGAAGAAAGGAGCTATCTGGGAAGGGTTGTGTTTCCCAGCAGGTTTCCCCTTAGTGTGCATCTTCAGGCCCAAGCTGGAGGATCACATGTCAGGCATATTGTAGAGGAGATTCCAGTTGTGGCCCAGGTCAGACCAGATAGCCTATAATGTTTCATCTAGCTCTGAGGTATGTCAGGATTCTGGGAAAACAGACCCTGTGCTTGCTACTATCATGCAATAAATAATAATTACAAAGGACATACTTCCACCATCATGGGCTGCCATCGTGGGAGAAACAAAGAACACTGACTCAAGAATCTAGCTAAATGTCCTCAGCACAGACAATATTGGATTCCAAAGCTAGGACAGATCTTAGATTTGTTTGCGAAGGAATAAGAAAGAAATGGCTCAGCTCTGGGAGGTGACTATGCTTCTTCAAGCCATTGGAAACTTTTTGTCTTAAATAATTTTTTTTTTGGTGAATAAACTTGGGTTCATTGCCTAGAAATGGGTAGTATGGCTCCAGAAATGGAAAAGGCTGAACAGTTTTAGAAAAATCAGCGCTGCAGCTGGTAAGTCAGAGGGGAATGTGGGCTGATCTCATCTACCTTGTCTCCTCCTTTTCCTCCTCCCCTTTTCATCTTTTGGGCCCTGTTTTTATTCCATCCTGACAAGACTAGATACTCTTTATTCCTAGGCTGCAGAGAAAACTGTCAGGCACTGCTTATTATGACTAACTTTCCTCACCTAATAGGATTGGGCCCCAAATATTAACAGGCTCTTCTGTGACACTGTGCTGGTTGCTTTAAGAAGTATGGTAAAAATGGAGACTGGACAGTAGATATAATTCAGCAACTTCCTTGCAAATTCATCTAAGCTGTTTCCTCATATATGGCAAACTCCTCACCTTGGATGCCTTCAGAGAGAATCAAATCACAGCAGCAAGATAAGCACGCTCCCACAGGCCCAAGGCAAATCATCATTTTAATAAAAATTGGAAATATGACCCGGAGTCCTGGAGCTTGGCCTCAAAGCAGTCATGCTCACCATCAAATGTATCATTTCCCTGTCACTAGTGAAGCTGGTGAAAGCAGAGACTCAGAGATTACTCTAGCCTCTACTACTGTGGCCTACAGGCTTCCCAAAGGAAGGGAGCCCCACCCGGCTGGGCTGCCTACATCTAACTGAGCTAGTTTGATTTTAATTTTGACAAAGTGGGAGAAAATAATTCACAAAACAGATCCACAACTCTGTAACCAACTGCAATGATTTCATTAAGAGCAGTCAAATAATTTTCACAGGGGTGAGGCAAGTTATCCTCCATTCTATCTTATTAAAATATTCTTAGCATGTTTGCCACGTACATATGTTCAGTAGAAATATTACACCATGTATACTACAGTAAGGCAGAATAATATAGAGGAAATTTGGAGTTATGAGACCTGAGTTCAAATCCTACCTCTACCATATATTACCTAATTAACATTGGGCAAGTCACTTGACTATGTGACCCTGGGCAAATAACTTCACCCTGTTTGCCTCAGCTCCTCATCTGTAAAATGAGCCAGAGAAGGAAATGGCAAACCACCCCAGTATCTTTGCCAAGATAAGCCCCAAAAGGGGTCACAAAGAGTTGGACAGGACTGAAAAACCAGTAAACAACAACAAAGTCATTTCACTTGTCTGAGCTTCCGTTCCTCACCTGTAAAATGAGGGAGTTGAACTAGATCACACTAAAGGTCACTTTCAGCTCTAAATTTGTGATAGTGGAAGGAAGAATATAAGGAAGGAAGGAAAGAAGAAAGGGAAGGAAGAAGGAAAGAAGGGAGGAAGGAAGGAAAGAAGAAAGGAATGAAAGAAGAAAGGAAGGGAGGGAGGAAGGAAGGAAGGAAAGAAGAAAGGTAAGGAGGAAAGAAATAAGGGAGGAAGGAAGGAAGGAGGGAAGGAAGGAAAGAAGGGAAGGAAGGGAAGGAAGGAATGAAGGAAGGAAAGAAGGAAAGGAA
>JAQQSV010013271.1:0-12564 GCA_028646515.1 Pseudochirops corinnae | reverse complement strand
AGAGAGAGAGAGAGAGAGAGGGAGGGAGGGAGATAGAGAGAGACATAGGAAGAGAGAGGAGAGAGGAGAGAGAGAGAAGTTCAAAAGGACAAGATGACTTGGTGAAAATAAGCCTGATTGTTAATGGCAGACAAAAGATGAAAGCCTAGCTCTCCTGACTCCAAATACAGCACTTTTTCATCCTGAGGTACATTTTGGAGAAACAATTTAGTAAAGAAAGTGCACTTAGAAAGGAACTTTACCAAAAGCTAGCACAATGAATCCCTTTTGACTCTAGATATAGGGTGTTAAGATGCTCTTCTCTGACTTGGAATTTGATCAAAAACAAACATAGTGAGCTCCTTGTGTCTACTCTTCCAGCTGATTGTCCAGTTGGAAAGGTACCATGTCACAGTGGATAAAGCATTCGATTTGAGGTCAGGAAGACCTAAGATGCAATCCTCCCTCAGATGCTACCTGTATAACAGTACCAAGTCACTTAGCATCCCCCCTTATCTCTACAATGAGGATAACAATAACTACCTCATAAGACTGTTGAAATATGTATGAAAAGTGCTTTGCAAAGATTAAATTACTGTTTAAATTTGAACTAAGGTAAGGTTTCATGTGAAGGATATGAGCAAAAGATCAAAGACATTTTTCAGTGATTTGGGAAACCCCAAACCATGTCTTCTTTCATTTACTTTGTGGGAAAACTAAGTTTCTTGAGTGGCATGTTGCCAGGGGGGTTATCAGGATATTTTGCTAAGTGTTAACACGTTTAACCGGGGGTATTAATGATTTACAGTAAATATGGGAAATAAAACATTTGTCACTAATGGAGTGGGTACATCATCAGCTGCCTTCTCCTTGACAAAGAAGTGAGTGACTCCATGAAGCTGGGGCTCGCCAAAAATTGCTCCTCATCATCCTCTGGTGAACCATAAAAAATCGATGTCATTCAACCCAGGATCATTATTCTTCTAAAGCTGCTTTCAATGCCTCTCCATTTTAGGACCCAGTAACAGTAAGAGGAAAAGGAAGTAGAGTTTCTCACTTCTTAATTCCTTTGTGCCTATGTTTCCGCTCTGGGTATTAGTAAGAAAACAGCCAGTCATTCCCAGCTTGAGGGCATAGAGAACCACAAATATGAATAGCAAGTAAGGATTCTGGGAAAATGGACAGCTTTACCATCTGTTTTGTTTTCCACCCAGGTACTGATTGCCTCTGCGCAGGACTTTGCATCTTGGAAATCCACCAGTTTTACAGCGCTCTGAAAAAAATCCTCGTTGCCATGGAGATACTGTTCTTTCACCAGGAATCCTTCCTGAAGGTAGAGGGCATTGGCAAGATTAAATGTAAATTCTTGCTTTTTGGGGGATATGGCAGAGAGAAATGACTTCAGAGCCGAAAATTCTTCCCCTAAAAAATAATTATAACATATACTGACATCTTGAACAACATAAAAACAACAGCCTTTCAGCCCAGCTATCTTAGCTCTCTGATAGATGCCATAATTCCTTAGACCCTTAGGTATAACTAACACTGCATTTTAAGTTACCATAAATATTTTAAATGTTTCCTTGCCGCAGAAAATGAGTTTTTGTAGAAAACAATTTATGTTGAGGGAGAAGAAAGTGTGTGTAGTTTCGAACTCTACCAAAACAAGCCCAGTATGTATCAAAGGAGTATGTCAGAGAAGATGGAGTGCTGGACCTGGGGTCAAGAGAACCTGGATGAAAATTCCACCTCTGACACTTGAGTCAAGTACAGTTAACTTGGTACCTCGGATTCCTCATCTCTGGAAGAGTAAGAGCATCTATCTTGCAAAGCACTTCACAAGTTTTTCATTGCAATGTGTCAGTTATTATTTCCAAAGGAAAGCAGTGTATTCACAAGCCAATTTGGCTCCCAGCAGGATTAAGAATTAGTCTTTAGGGCATCATTCATACATAACATGAAGTTATGATCACCCCCAAGGCGTTAGACCAATGAAAACTCTTCAAGGTCAAAGGCATAAAGTGCGTGCCCATCAACTGCAGAATGGCTAAGAATATTGTATTATATTAATATGATAGAACATTGCAAAGTAAACATTGACAGCTATGAGTAATTCAGGCAAACATGGAGAAACTTATATGAATGGTTGTAAAGCAAAGAACCAGGCTAATTATATACACAAAGATTACAATTACGTCACACTAAAACAAAGCCAGATACTGAATAATTGAATAATTATAAAAACTGATCTGAGATTGAAATAAGAGATAAGGAAGAGCTACTCTGACATTGGTAGAGAAGTGGGTGCAGAACTATGGGCAAAGAATGTTACATTCATTGTCGCCAAATATTCAATCCATCATTGGTTTTGCTTAATTCTTTTTCTATATAAAAATGAAGGTTTTATTTGAGATGAAGGAAGAGAAGGCTATATCCACAAGGGAGCATGACATAACAAAAACTATATTGACAAAACTTATTTTAAAAAAATAAAGTGATTCCAAAAGTATCTTTTTTTTTATGCCTGACTTTTGAGATTTTGAGAGAAACTTTTTTTTTTTCCTGAGTCCCTGCCCTTGCTCATTTTCTGAGAATTGCAGCATGGCACCTCCAGTCATCATTATAAAAGAAAAATTGCCTACATCATACTTTTAATAGATCTATGGACTTTGAATATGTACAAACAGTACACTTGCTAAATGATTCCAATCTTATTGTTCAGGAAAATCTTTGTGGCTCGATTTGTATGCATGATCATAATTAATTCATCTATTCATAAATTATTGTTGAAATGGTATGGTAAAAATTTGGTCATATATATAGATGTATATAAAAGGAGCTTGGAATGAGGTCTCTAGTGGCATGCCACAGTGATCTGTGTTTGGCTCTGTGCTCTTTAACATTTTTATCATTAACTTGGATAAAAGCATAAATGACATGCTTATCCAATTTCTGGATGATACAAAGTTGGTTGGAATAGCAGACACGAGGTTATGGAATCAGGGTTAAAAAAATACCTTGGCAGGCTGGACTATTAGACATTTACTAGAAATAAATGGAAACTATTACATCCGGGTCCAAAAAAATCAATTTCATAAATACAAGATAAACCAAGTATAGTTAAAGAGCAGCTAATCTTAAAAAAAGTGCTGAGAATTGAAGTAGACTCGAAAACTCAGTGTGGGTCGGTGCTATGAATTTGGCAGGATTGAAAGCTAATGCAACCAGAGCTTCATTAAGAGGCATGGCTTCCAATACTAGAGATGTTCTAGAGATGAACTTTAACCTGGTTAGACAACATCAGACATATTTTGCTCATTTTAGGAAGGACGTTCTTAAGATAGAGAACATCCAGTAAGATGGCACCCAGAGCAGTGAAGAATTGTTAGGGGAGGCTAGGTGGTACAATGAATAGAGCAGTGGCCCTGGAGTCAGGAGGACCTGAGTTCAAATCCGGCCTCAGACACTTAACACTAGCTGTGTGACCTTGGGCAAGTCATTTAACCCCAATTGCCCTGCTTTCCCCCCTCCAAAAAGAAAAAAAAAGAATCATTAGTTCATGTCATAATATATAGATCAGCTGAGGAACTGAACTGAGAATCAAGAGACCTATATGCTAAGAATAGTGAACATTTCTTCAACCAATTGCAAAGTGCTTTCCTTACAACAATGTTGAGAAGAAGGTAGCATTAATGCCGCTATGCCCATTTAATAGACAATAAAACACCATTAAAGAAAATAAGTAAGGTAAAGTTGAAAGTCTACTGGACTGGATTGTAATCTCAGAAGGAAGACACTAGCAAGTGAGGGACTTTTTTGGGGGGGGGAGGATTAAGAGGACTACGAGAGATTTCTTACAGAAGGTAGGATTTTGGAGGTATAGGTGAAGCGGGAAAGCGTTCCAAGGCATTCAAAATGAACAGGTTTGGGAGACAGAGTGTCTTGTGTGAGGAATTATAAAGAAGCTATTTTAGCTAGATTGTAGAGTACATGAGGGCAGCAGATAGAATGCCAGGCCAGGAGTCAGGAAGACTCATCTTCGTGAGTTCAAATCTGACCTCAGATGCTTACTAGGTGTGTGATGCTGGGTAAGTCAGTTAACCTACTTTACCTCATTTTCCTCATCTGTTGAATGATCTGGAGATGGAAACGGGAAATCTCTGCCAAATAAACCCCAATTAAGGTCACAAAGAGAGGAACATGATTGAAATGACTGAACAACAATAACAAGAGTAGATGGTGGGGACTCAGATGCAAGTAGATTGGAAATGTAGGAAGAAGCCTGGCTAGAAAGAAATTTAAAAGCCAAAATCAGATTTTATATTAGATGCCAGAGGCAATAGTGAGCCACTGGAGTTTATTTAATTGGAGGTTACTTATATGGTCCAACCAACTGTGCTTTACAAAACTTACTTTGATGACTGAGAGAAGGAAGAAGGGGAATGGAGAGAGACTTGAGGTAGGCTAACCAGTAGGTTGTTGGAATAGTCTTGGCATGAGATAATTAGGGCTCATACCAAGATAGTAACAGTGTGCAAAGAGAGAAGAGTGTGTAAAAGAGATGTTGTAAAGGTAAAATCAGTAAGTCTAGGATCTCCAATTATCTATAGGATATTGAGTTCAAAATGCCTAATAGGCAGTTGGAGTTTCTAGACTGGAGGTCAGGAGAGAGGTTAGGGCTGGATAAATAGATCTGAGAATCATCCATATAGAGATGAGAATTGAATATATAGGACCTATGAGATGGCCAAGCAAGATAATATAGAGAGGGAAGAGAATGGGGTCCAGAAGAGAGACTTGAGGGGAACCACAGTAATCAGGTACACACTGAATGAGGATCCAGAAATGGAGACTAACAATTGAAGCCTAAATAGTGACCACTAGTATTTCTATTGCACTTAGAGTTGCAAAGTCCTTTGTATATATTGCCTCATTTGATCCTCACAACAACTCTGTGATGTAGCTGATATCACCCTCATTTTAGAGATAAGGAAATTGAGGCTGAGAAAGGTCTAGTGACTTGCTCAGGGTCACGCAGTTAAATCAATGCTTGAGGAAGAGTTTGAACTTCCATCTTCTTGACAAGCTTTCACTGACCAACTATTCCAACTCTACAACTCACTGTTTGACATCATCACTCCTCTCTAGAGTATAAAATCAAGAGTACTGATGAGACCAGTAGAGCTACAAGTAGCTTTCATTGATGTAACATTCAAGAAAAACAACACCTTTTTCAGATTTCATTTCATTTCATGCCAAGTAAGAAACTCTCAAAGTACATAGGGCAAATATGCTTAGGCCCATTCTACAAATGAGATAAAAACAAATCCCTTCCAGCTCTGATTCCCCTTTCCTAGTGAATTACAGCAGTTCCTCCTAGACCTTCCTTCATTTAGGAAGTTAATTGGCATCTTTTGTATCACTGGGCTGGTTTCAGGAATTGCTTCTGGGCTATTTAAAGGATTGGTGTGACCAGACTAATGGGAGCTGGAAGACTTCACTCTAGCTCTTTGAAACTCTAGAGATCAGCCTTAAGACTTCCTGGGTGGGAGGAGGGGGTGACAGAATAGTTCCAAAGAATTAATTAAGACTCAAAAGGCATTTGGCGGAGTTTGATGCTGATTTCCTGACATTTTGCAACTCAGTAGCTTTTCTTAAAGTGAAAAAAAATGCAATTCGTAATCATTTGTCTTAGCAAATGGATTTACGTCATGTACTTAGGCCTTAAGAATGTGTGACAGTCAGCAGCCCTTTGATAAATCACAATTCTTGGAAGTTAGTAAAAATGTCACCATCTAGCAGAAGTTGTGTGTGTGTGTGTGTGTGTGTGACTTCGTAATCAGCTTTATAGACTTAATTTAATTTGCAGATCAATGACCTGTATTTAATAAAGACTTTAATGGAATGTTATTGCATGAATCACGTTCTAAGAAAAGAAAGCTTATTTATTTGATTTTCTAGGAAACAGGGTTTCTCGGCAGCCGCAGAGGTGGGGAAATGCAGGGAATGTGGAATGGGAGGACTTGGGTTTGAATCTTGGCTCTGACATGTACTGCCTCACCTAGAGGAACATTGGACTCATCCTTCCAGATCCTCTCAGGCCTCTAGGACCCCAGTTGTTTTGTTTTGTTTTGATTTTTATCTGTAGAGTGGATTGGACTCGATTAAGTACTTCTAGCGTCAGATCCTACCATCTCCCTGGTTCTCTGGGCTTCCCTCTTGTCCTTTGGCCTTTGCCCCATCTGTACCATTCCCCAAACCAATTTGCACCAAGTGGGGAAAATATAATCTCCTCATGAGATAAACAGATGGTCTGATAAAGGGCCTGAGCAAATCTATGTCTTTGTATCATTGCCATTTCCAGTTATGGATCATAGTATCTGAAAGCTAATTTCTCTTTAAAGAAAAAAAATCTTCTCTCAGGGACCTTAGGAAACACAGAGTCCCAACTGCTTCCTTTAAAATTAAGGAAATGAAGCCTGAAGTACTTTGCCTAAGGTCAATGAAGCTCCAAGTGTCAGGAGACAAACCAAGGCCCTTTGTCTCCAAACCAAGGGTCTTTCCACTGTTGCACACTGTCTGCCTAAAGGGACCTTTCTGGAGGGCCCTAAACCTTTCATGTCACTATATTTTGATACTTGATACCTGATACTTGAGTTGGCAGATCTGACACAGAGAAAATGGGGCATGATTCTCCCTAAGGAAATCTCACCAATTAAGTCGTCTTGAAGTCTCAGAGCTTTTCTTATCTGGTGCTGGGCTTTTCCTTTGGCCCCCATCTGTACCATTCCCAAAACAAATCTTGCACCAAGTGGAGAAAATATAATGTTCTCCTTATAAGATGAACAGATGGTTTGATAAAGGTCCAGAGCAAACCTAGCATTGCTGTCGGTCAAGAGACTTGAGGCATGAATCCAAGTGAGGAATGGTCCACAGAGCATCAGTAAGAATCTCCAAAACCAGGTCTGAGTCATAGTCATGCCTGTGCATGGGTAGAATCAAAATTAAATGGACAACAAAACCAAAAAGTCAGTGCATTTAAATATTCAGAAGCACCTTCCCTTCCCAATTGACAAGACAGTGATGTGGAGTAAACAGTCCCCGTAATTTAGGGTTTTCTTCCCATGCATCTTTATTTTTAGGAAGAACAAGATTGATGGTTTTTTATATTGTTTTCCTTGTCACCATTTTTTAAACATTCCTTGCATCTGCTCTTCTTCTTGGTTTCAATTTGTAACAAGAAGCACCAGATACCCACCCTCCATTTTTTGCTTCCTTTTGTTTGTCATCTTCCCCTTTGGATTGTGAGCTCCTAGAGGGCAGGGACTGTCTTTCTTTTTCCTATTAATTGGATCTGCAGCCTTAGTATAGTGCCTGCATGTAATAGGTGCTTAATAAATGTTTATTGGATTAAATTGGATTGGAAGTGTCAACTTCTGACTTCATGAGTCTAGGTCACCTCTATTATGGGAAGATCCTTCCACTAAGGAAGATCAGCCACTCATCTGTAACTTACATTCTTAGAGAGGTGCTTGGTAACTGAGTACATGTTAGAGATTACTAGTAGATTTATTGGTAATTTTCAAATGTAACATTTCCCAAGGGAAGGCCATGATTCCTGAATTTTGTTGATAGTTCTATCCACTCAGAATGGTCTCTTCTCATCCTTCACCACATTTGTGAGATGCTTCTATGGTTGGTGCTATGGCCTATGGCCGGAGGAGAGAAATGTTTTCAGATGGACACAATGTGAGTGAATTCTAGCTACTGCTGACATTACATAGTTGCAGTTATACAGTTCATTGGAATAATACAGCTTTACATGGACAGATAGTTGTAATATTAGAAGTCAAATCCTTAAAAAAAAACGGATACAGGTCCATCCATTATTGAATTATCCAGAATATTTTTATATGCTCATTTAAAAACCTCTTTATTTTGATGATTAATATCTCATGGAGAGGAGGAGGAATCTCAAGCACAGGTGGAAAGAAATTTTGTTAGGATACTGAGAGAATATTCTAAAGCACCAAACAAATATTTTATTAAGGATTAAATTGATACATATTGTTGTGGATGTCTTAATGAGAAAACCAAATTGGTAAGAGGAGAAGTTTTACATGTAACATTTTCTGTGAGCAAGTCTGTTTTGACATAATGAGAAAAAAGGGTTTTTTGTGAAGTTTCTGAACAAAACATCTGCTTGCTGTTATGCAAATAGCTAAAAATTATATAAGTGCTTATAATTCATCCAATATCAACCCCGTTAGGGATCTATTTTGCATCCAAGTACAAATTAGAATTACAAAAAATATTTTTAAAGCACGTGTTTTTCTTGCTTGTACTGTCATCTGAAAATCAAGCCACAAGTATTTATTAAGCCGCAACTGTATGCCAGGCCCTTTGCCAGACACTGGAGCTACAAGACACAGACACAGTGGAAATCATCCCCACTTTCAAGGGACTTACATTCTCTGGGGAGGAACAATATAAGTAAAAAAAGTACATGATATCGTTATCCCTAACAAATATAATTTGTATGAATATGGTGCTCATTACAGGCTAAGACACTGTTCCTCAACTGATAAACAGTCAAAGGATATGAACAAGAAGTTTTCAGACAAAGAAATCAAATGTGTCTATAGCTATATGAAAAAAAAATGCTCTAAATCACTGTTGGTGAGATAAATGCAAATTAAAACAGCTCTGAGGTACCACTTCATGCCTATCAGATTGGCTAATATGACAAAAAAGTAAAATGTTGGATTTTGGAGGGGATGTGGTGAAACTGGGACACTAATGTAGCATTGGACTTGTGAACTGATTCAGCCACTCTGGAAAGCAATTTGGAACTATGCCCAAAGAGCTATGAAACTGTGCATACCCTTTGATCTAGCAATGTCACTGCTGAGTATATATCACAAAGAAATCAAAAAAAAAAAAAAAAAAAAACAGGAAAAAGAACTTATCTGTTCCAAAATATTTATAGCAGCTCTTGTTGTGGTGGCTAAGAATCACAAATCAAAGAGATGCCTATCAATTGGAGAATGGCTAAACAAGCTGTGGTATATGATTACAATGGAATATTATTGTGCTGTGAGAAGTTACATGCAGGATGATTTCAGAAAAGCCTGGAAAGACTTACATGAACTGATGCATAGGGAAGTAAAGAGAACCAGAAGAACATTGTACACAGTAACAGCAATAATGTTCAATGAAGAACTGGAAATGACTTAGCTGTTCTCAGCAATACAATGAACCAAGATAATCACAAAGGACTGATGATGAAGCAGACTTTCTGCTTCCAAAGGACTGATATTAATTGAGTACAGACTGAATCAGGCAATTTTTACTTTCTTTCATCTTTTTCCTTTTATTTGAGTCTTCTTGTACAAAATGACTAATATGGAAATGTTTTACATGATTGCACACGTATAACCTATATCTAATTGCTTATCATCTGGGGGGGCATAGAATTTGAAACTAAAATCTTTAAATAAAAATGTTTCCAAAAATGGGAAAAAAAAAAAACCAACCAGATAAGACACTGGAAATCAGATTTATAATTAGAAAAGACCTTGGATTCCATGGAGTCCAACTTTCTGAGAAGTGAAGGCTAATCACAAGACTAGTAAGTTTCTGAAGCAAGATTTGAACCCAGGTCTTCTGACTCCAAGTCCAGGACCCTATTTACTACTTCTATTTTAGACATTTCTAGGCATCATCAAATTATCTCCTTTTAGAAACATTTTCACTTATCCCTGGAGCTGACAGCTGAGCATGTCTAGACTTTCATACTGCACAATTTGGTGAAAGGTCTTGATTCAACAACTTTAAATCCAAATTTGCTATCTTAATTTCCATAGTGAAATCCATTAAGATGAAAAAGTAATCCCTTAATTGTTAAAATTACAATAATGCTCCCTTTACCCACAGGGATTCTAACATTTCTCAATCCTGCTGAATCATCATATGGGGTCCTATCACACCTGTATGCTACACCAAAGGAGTTTCAGGTATGAGATTAATATACTTACCTTTAAAAAATGCCCGATGGTTAGTTGCTGGATGTTATACTTAGAATGAGCTTCCTGGGAACTGTTAAAAGCCTGGCTCTGTGGAAGGGCAAGGGCAAGCACATTTATCATGAAGGTTACTTGATTAATTCTTCCAAACTCACAGCAGGTGTTCAAGAATTCTGTTATGAGAGCACTAAATGATAACATTAACTGATTACCCTTAAGAGGTGGAAGAATTGATAGAGAAAATCATTTCAATGGGCAATAAAAGGAAGAGTACCAAAAAATGCACCACTCAGAATCCATTGAACAAATGTGACCATTATTCTTCATTCTGTTTAAATTATACCATGATTGGAAATTGAATGTGGCAGACTATGCAGTTGGGTTCTGAATTGAACTAGTAACTTTTTTTGTGGTTCCACATAGGAATTTAACAAATTCCACAGGGATGCCATCATCAATATTTAATGACACTCATGAGAAAAGTAATCAAATGGAGCTGAGTCTAAAAGGTATGCAGTTATATTGTATAACTGTATTTAAAAGAAAAGAATCTCTACCACACTATGGAAATCAAGGGTTATAGGTACAGTTAACAGTGTGGACAATGACCTTGAGAACCTTGCCATCTTATTTTTCTAATGGTCATATTATATTATAAATTCACAGCAAACTGGCTAGTCACTATGCTTTTACACATGGTAACCATCTAATTATTTTTTAATCCGTTCATTCACTAACACATCTAGCTATTTTTCAGGTAAGCTAAGCTATTATCTAGGCACAGTTCCATTGTGTTGTACTCAGTAATTTTAATTAAGAAACACAGTTTTATGTACATCTTTATTAAATCTCCTCTTATTAGATACAATACAACCTTCTTTTCTGCCTGGATCTTTTGAGCCCCTGTCTCTGTCACCTGACACGTCATCTAGACTTGATGATCCAAAAGTGCTGGCCTTCTTGCTGTTCCTCTCACATGATACTCTATCTTCTCCTGACTCCTTGACTTTTCACTGACTGCCCCCATGCCTGTAATTCTCTCCTCCCTCATTTTGACCTCTTGGTCTCTTGGGTTTCCTTTAAGCCTCACTTCAAATCCCATCTTCTACAGGATGGTTTTCTCAAACCTCCCTTCTGCTATTTTTCCTCTGAGATTAACTTCTATGTGTAATGTACATATCTAGGATGGACATATAGTCATTTGCATGTGGTTTCCCCTCTCAGACTGTGAGATCCTTGAGGGCAAGGATGATGTTTTGTTTTGTTTTTCCCTTTCTGTGTATCCCTAGCATTTAGTACAGTTCTTAGAACACAGAAGGTGCTTAATAAATTCTTGTTGACTGACTATATCATCTTCCAAATTTATAAGCATGTTATCCACGTGTTGTCCAAATCATTGAGGAGGGTATTAAGGAAATAGTGTGGGGGGATGAAAAGAACACTGGCCTGGGAGACGGAGGACCCAAATTCAGATCCTGCCTCTGGTGTTTACCATTTATGTAACTTTGTGAAAATCACTTAAGTTCTCTAGGCCTTGATTTCCTCATCTGCAAAACAGAATGTTGGACTAGGTTGCTTCCAGTCAAAGACTTGGGATCCTACTTTAAGCAACACAGAGCCAAAAACTGATATCAAGAACACTGAACTGATTAAGTGCCTACTATGTACAAGGGGCTACACTAGGTACTGAAGGCATGAAGACAAAATGAAATATTATCTGATCTCAGGGAATTTATATTATACTTCTTGTTGTTTAGTCATTTTTCAGTGATATCCAACCCTCCATGATCCCATTTGAGGGTTTTCTTGACATAGATACTAGAGTGGTTCACTATTTCCTTCTCCAATTCGTTTTACACTTGAGGAAAGTGAGGCAAACAGGGTTAAGTGACTTGCCCAGGGTTACATATTTAGCAAGTGTCTGAGATCAGATCTGATCTCAGGAAGTTGATTCTTCCCGACTTCAGGCCCAACGCTCTATCTTCTATGCCACCTAGCTACCATGAGGATTTGTGGCAGGTCTTATGAAATATCACACTGACTTCAGAAGGGCAATGTCTGCTCTCCCTAGCCTATAACAGGAGCAGAGATACTAGGGCAAATATGGCAACTGGCAGAGTTCTCACAACTAGAGACACTGTTAGAGCTGCTATGGCCTTCTCCTACGTGCTCTTCTCCACTGGCGCAAGCAATCAATGACTGCCATTGTTCACCCAAACCATGGTGCCACAGGGGACACCCTCCATCAAACCCTCTAATGTTACTCAAGGTTGGGGAAAGAGCAGGAAGATTTATTAAGACAGATATTAACTTCAGGGTTTCAGAGAAAGACTCAGAAGCTATTACCAAGTCTACGCTTGTCATTGACCTTGTGACACAGTCACCACCACCAAAACTTTCCCTCTGTGTTATGGGAATCTGAAGATCTTCCCTGTCCCTAGGCCCTTTGCTTAAGTGGCTTAAGTAGCTCTGAGAACTTTCCCTGATTTGAAAGTATACTCTGCCCCCTAATAGGCTGAATGGGGTCATGTGGAGCCTGTGGTGGGAGGCTTTTTTTTTT
>JAQQSV010013270.1:0-12564 GCA_028646515.1 Pseudochirops corinnae | reverse complement strand
ACCTCAGCCAATCCCCTTCTTCCACATCAACAGGAGCTCAGCCAATCCCCTTCTTCCACGTCAACAGGGGAGTTCATGCCTTCTCAACAGTGGGACAGAGTTTGCACCTTCCACACTTAGCACTTAGTACTAAGTGCTAAGTATCCTGCTAAACTAATTACTATTACACAAGGTAAGAATGATGTGAACTGAGGTGGAGCAAAACAAGAAGAATCAGGAAACCTACATGCCCAGTTAGCTGCAGCAATGTCAGTGAAAAGAACACTAAATGAAAGTGAACACTGTTGCAGTAAACAGTCTTGCAAGCCTCCAAGAAGACATGAGAGCACACACTTCCCTCCTCCCATTTAAGTGTACAAATGTTGCCTCTCCTTCCAAACTCGGTAGTTGACTTGGCTTGTCTATTGTCTGCACAAGGAATGCTTTACCAAGTCTGGGGTTTAGGGGTAGCAAGGAAGATTTGAAAGTGACCAATTAAAAATGTAAAACAAACAGATGAGATGAGATGAATGGACCAAACCATAGCTAAGGTTCCCTCGAGTGCTAAAGCCCAAAGACAGATTCCCCGGGGAAGAGATACAGATAAGAAGCAATTGAAATTACTGTTACTGTTACTTCTTTTGGTAACAGAGTTTTTACCTTGTATTAATATTGGGCGTGTGCACTAACCAATCAGTATAGCCAGCCTTATTCCTCTCTTACTGACTTGTTTCCTCCTTCATTCTCATCCCAGGTCCTAAGGCAATTAAGGGACATGATCTGATATTTCCTCACAAAGTAACAGAAATGCAGAATATTTATCATTAATTCATTAGCTCCACCCTGGTTTATAAAAACTAGAGAAACCTCTTTCTCATACTCTTTCTTTTCACTTTTAGTGTTAAACTTTAGCCTCACAGGCTTCAGTAAAAACCAGTGTTACTGGCTATATCATTTATCACTAATACCAGGTCATGCAAAGACATATTTAAATATTTTAAAATGTATTAGCCGTGAGAAACATCATAGTCCCATCTAACCATGAATTACAGAGGCTGACTCCTGCACAGATACTGAGCCCATTGTTCAAGAAGGTAGCTCTCCCAGAATGAAAAAGCCATTCAAAAATTCTCTTCAAATTCCCTTCTCCACAGTAAAGAAATTAAATTCCCTCCTGTCAAAAAGCCTCTTCAGACTTTCTACTTTACAGCTAACTCACTCAGTCTATCAAGAAAAATTCTCTTGGTCCTTTCACTCTGTGATGCTCTTTGACCCTGACAGCTAAGTTGTAACGTCCATGACCTATTCCCTCTCCTGAAAACTGGTCGAAAACAACCAAGTCTCTGTGGGAGGGGCTGTTGAAGCTGGAGGATAAAGGGATGTCCTCTCACTTCCTCTCCCCCCTCCCATTGCCCTCAGTAGCATCTACGGAAATCGGGAATAAGATTCTTCTACAATGACATTTGAAATATTCAAACTCCTAGTGAGCTGTATCACAGAAATGAAGTAAAAGAGTAAAAAAACTAAGCCAAAATGAAGGCAAGAGGTAGCAGCTGAGATTCAGTAGGACAAAAGGAGTTAAAATGTTGACTGCAAAGAGACAGAGAGGGAGAGAGAGAGAGAGAGAGAGAGAGAGAGAGAGAGAGAGAGAGAGAGAGAGAGAGAATGAAAGAGCAAACACTCTACTAAGCACTAAAGACACAAAGAAAAACCAGCTCCTCTAGGAGTTTACACACTAATTGGGGGAGACCACGCAGAGAGGCAGGGGAGGCCAGAGAGGGCTGTCTTGTCTTAGAAAGCCACCTGGATGATGAGCGGAACCCTAGGGGAGTGCTTTGTTTTCCAGTCATTACACTGGTGTCTGACTCTCTGTGACTCCATTTGGGGTTTTCTTGGCAAAGACACTGGAGGGGTTTTCCATTTCCAGCTCATTTTGCAGATGAGCAAACTGAGGCAAACAGGATTAAGTGACTTGCCCAGGGTCACACAGCCAGTCAGTGTTTTAGGCCAGATTTGAACTCAGAAAGATGAGTATAAAGCCCAGAGCTCTATTCATTTCCACACCGAGGTGCTGAGGGAGAATAATGCACGTTATCCAGGAGTGATGACAGAGTTGGTTTGATTGTCATTCCAGCCCTGGAAAGCAGGGTGATCAGTGTGTGGCCGGGGTAGAGGTGATATAGAGAACAAGGCAGGGTCTGGCTTAAGTGGCAGGACAAAGGGTGGAGCTGAAGTGGTGGTTGTTGTTCATCCCTTATTCCCCTTTTTTTTTTTTGCTTGCGGCAATTGGGGTTAAGTGACTTGCCCAAGGTCACACAGCTAGTAAATGTCAAATGTTTGAGGCTGAATTTGAACTTGGGTCCTCCTGACTCCAGGGCTGGTGCTCCACCTAGCTGCCCCTCATCCTTCATTCTTGAAGAGGACCAATGACATCAGAAGGGTGACATCTTGACTCATTCATGGATTAGATTTAAGTGAGGCAGAGTTAACCAAAGTCATTAGCCTCACTCTCTCCTCCAGAGTCATCTGAGCCCAGTGGCAATATGAAAGCCGGGATGACTGGAAATGGTCTGGGATGAAGTGGGTGACCTTGGCCTTTCTAACTTAAGGTCCTTCCCAGGTCTCAGTTTGTCTGAGACAACACCCATTTGACTGGTCCTAGATATAGCCCTGATGGAGGCAGCCCCCAACAAGTCCATGCAGGCCCCAGTAGAATCTCTGGCCTCAAGAGGAAGGGCAGCAGGCAGCTCATTCCCCTACTCCCTCCCAGACAGGGAAGCACAATGTCTCCTTGGCAAGCAAATAGTACCCCTCTTTGACTCCCACGTAATCTGGATTCTGAGGTCAATGCTACCTTGGCAGAGACCCTGTGTACCCATTGAATAGTACCTGGTCTTCTGAACTGTCAGGGGCTCTGCATCCTCAACCATGCAGACCAGCATGCGTAGGTTCATCCAGGGCTTAAAGCAAAGTGGCAGAGCCCCGGAGAATGGCACCTCTCCCTCCAGGCTGGTTCTTCGTGCTACTGCCCTCTCCTCTCTGCTCTGACTTCACCTATCACAATTGTCTTTGCTCTCTTGGTTTATCTTGAGGCGTCTCAAGACTGTCTCTGCCTTCCCTCCCATCTTACTTCCTTTCTGCCTCTACTATTATAGCTACCCCAAAGTAAACCTCTTTGAAACATCCATCCATCAGAGGGCATTTACTCATCAAATACCATGAAAGGCGCTGGTGAAGAAAGAGACAAGACCCCCAGGGAAGCAGCAATGGCCCAGGGCATTGCTTGGTGGCTCCAGGAGGAAGTTTCTGAAATCACTGAAAGATCATCCCTCATCACACACACACACACACACACACACACACACACACGCACACAGAGCCTGCCAACTCCTTCTACCTCAAGTCGGAATCATTGGGTGGGTAGGTTGTTTTTAGAAGCTGCACCAGGATGTTTTTCTTTTAAATACTGTGAAAGCACTGTTACCTTTTTAAATGGAATCCTAGTACACAATTAGGAGCCTTTTTTAAAAGCTTTCCAATCTGATGACCTGGCTGGACAAATTTCCCTGGTGCCATGTCCCCAGGAATCAAACAAGCCCTGGTCTTTGAAGAGAACCTCTTCCCAAAGAGAAAGATGTCAGCTTCTTGGCAGTGACCACAACAGGTTGATACTGGGGACACAGAATGTAGACTGGAGCCTGAACTGGGAGGCTTTCACACCCTAATGGGCTGAACTTCCTCCATGTTAGGGATCAGCTGGCTATGGCCAAGGAGAAAGGAATGGGAACATGGGCTGGTGGGCTGGCCAGTGGCAAGGCAGACTCTGGGCAAGAGTATCTTCTGCCACCTACACTAAAAGGGCGTCTGTCTCCAAACTTTCTGGAAATTGGCAGGTCAGGAGCATTAGTGGAATCCAGGTCCTGACGTGGACTTGCCACAGGAATAAGCCAAACAAACTCTGTTTCCCCATCTTTCAAGTGAGGATGATGATGCTATTCGGACTGTCTGCCCAGCCAGGCCATAGTAGAGTAAGCACTTGGAACTGAGTCCATGCCCCCCAAAGGGCACTGCAGCAACACTAACTGGTAACACACTCCACCTCCCAATTTACATTGTGACTTTGATCTGGAACTTGAACAGAAAATGAATTCTTCTCAGCCATGTTAATGGGACACAGAATTAGAGTCTCAGAGCCAAAAGCTGTCCTAAAAACCATCTAGCCCAATTCTCTCATCTTCCATATGGGGACAGAGGCCTAGAAAGGCAACACGATTCCCTCAAACTAACATAGCAAGTCAGTCAGAATTGGGACTAGAAAGCACATGTCCTGGACTATACCAAACAGGGAACAAATGAAGAATTTGAATTCACGAATAATATCAAAGTCTGACTTAGCCAGTAATTCCTTTGTCTTTCTGGGTAGTTGGATGGGCCTCAAACTCAGTACCCACTAACAATTGAGATCAGGCAGCCCCAAAAGCTGATGGATCTTGGGCTACATTAAAAGCAAGAGAGCTTCTGGGAGTGAAGAGGTGAGGACCCCTCCATCCTCTACCCTGGTCAGATCACATCTGGAGTTCTGCACTCAATGCTAAAGACCAAGATTTAGGAAGGACCTTGGAGAGGTCTGTAGAGTAGCCAGAGAGGGTCACCCAGTGTGCTGAGGGGCCTTATATTCATGTCATGTGGGGTTTGTTTGAAGAAAGAAGAGATGCTTCACATGGAGAAGAGAAGACTGGGGGAGGGGAAGGAGGAGAGCCAAGTTCTGGTACCACAAGGCCCTCATGTAAAGAGAGTCCAGTTTCCTGAGGGCATCCAGTCTGGCTGGTTGGCAGAGTGTAAGAGATGAGTAATGTCTACTGAGAATGGACTGAGAAGTGGTGCCAGGCTGGGAAGAGCTTTAAAAGTGAAACTGGGAGTTTTGACTTTCTCTTCAAGGCAAGAGGGAGTTAACAGAGCAGGGGAATCAAACAGTCAGTTCTTCACTTAAGGAAAATGACTTTGGCCATCACATGTGGAACATTAGGGAGCAGGGCGGAGAGAGAGTCTAGGCAGGAACCTCCCCTGAGACTCTTGCACTGAGGAGGTAAGAGGAGGCTGAGAAAGAACAGGCAGGAGGGCAGGAGAAGAACAGTCCAAGAGTGGAGGGAGGCTGGCGGCACCCAGGGCAGCTGAGGGTTGGCACCCTGCACTTCCTGCTCACACCCAGGGCTCTGACTGAGGCTTCAATCACTCACATAATGAAAAAGCAATTAGGAAACAAGATCCAGAGAAATGTCCACAGAGAATGCTGACCTGCTGCCAGCTGCAATCTCTTCCTCACAGAGAAAGGGTCTGGCGGCCTCTGGGAGAGCCCAGGCTAATGACAAACCCATGGTGTCAGGAATGGTGCTATCAGCCCCTTCCCCTACATGCATGCTATCCGATGAGCTGCAAAGTGGGATAGGAGGAGTTTACCAGTGAGGGAAGCAGAAGGCCAAGAGGCTAATATTGGATGGCACCCAGGACTAAAGTGCAGACCTGCTCCCTCCAATCCAGAGTCTCCCTCCTCTGACCCACCCTGCCTTTGTCGTCCCCTCTTAAGCAGAAGGAGGAGGTGATGTACCTCAGCTGGCATCTGTCCATTGGTGCTGGTATCTTCTCCAGACCATCCTCAGCTAGTCCACTGTACTACAGCTACCACCTCCTTACTTTGTGGCCCTTGGACCTCCCTCTCTGCTCTGGGCTCCTCCCAGAACCCAGGGTGAGTAGGGTGGAAAGTTGGGGAGTGGGGGAGCTCTGTGCTCTGTTCTTCAGCTGTCCCTCATGGAACAAAAATGAAGGGACCCTGGGACTTTCTATCCAATGAGGCAGGACCCTCCAACAGCAGCCTTCCCACTCTACCCCCACCTAGGCACAAACAGGAGGAAAGGGGGCCAAAGATAGATATGGGGCAGAGTTAGGAGAAGAAGAAGAGAAAGGAATGGAAAATCTCCTTGCCTCCAAGGCAGATGTGCTGCAGGCACTGCCAAATTAAAAAGATCACGCGTGGAAGCTCTTGGCACACTTTAACACCAGCTCTTCGGGTTATTATTACTTACCTTCTTACTTCATGACGCACATTTTGCCAAATTAGCGTTTGATGCACTGCAGGCATAGTTCACTTATGAGAGTGATTAAATGGACCATGCTACCGTCGCTGTGGAGCATTCCATTTTTATCTTCTCCTGGTGAGAGACAGGACAGCTCACATTTTCTGAGCGATCGGAGGCAGATGTGCAGGCTGCAAATCACCCCTCACTGCATGGCCTTGGTAGATAACGTGTCCGGCCAGAACCCGAGGCCCTGCTCATCCCAGCCCTACCTCTTGGAAGCCTCAGATGCCAGCAGAGTGCTTTCACAAGCCCCTCTTAGTTTCTGCATCTGTTAAGTCAAAGGGCTGGGCAAAATGGCCTCTAAGAGTCCTGCTTCTGATGGGAGGCAACTGCATCTCCTCGAAATGCTGTGTGTTTTCTACCTCTTTGTATTTTTATGGTGACCCCTCCCCCCAAGAGAAATTCCCTCTAGGAATTCATCCTTGACCCTGTGTTCCCTTGACTTTTTTTTCCTTGACTTTTTATCACTGTAACATTAATGGGATTTAAGCTCCTCCCTGCCCATTAATAGGCCTCACAGGAAAGCTTGCTTAGTGGGGGCTGGCTTGTAGGAAGGCTCTCACACCTTTTACTAATTTCTAATTAGGCACTGAGTCAGGAGGGTTGTGGTGCCCTCTGGCTCTGAAAAGTGTGTATTTACTCTGAGTTTGCATTTTGCTTTGGGGGCTTATGAGAAGGTTCTTGGGATTCCCTGGTTGAGATTCTGAGGGGCCATATGTTCAGAGCTCCCCAACTGCTCAGATGTGAAGGCTCTCTCAATCCAGGGAGGTATGTAAAGTGTATAGCAATATTGCTTTGATTCAAGCAGTCAGAGCCCTGGCTGTTGGTCTTTATTTCTCTGCTTGGATTTTCTCTGTATTTTCTCTGATGTTCAGCATGCTTACTTTTCCCCTAAACTAGTGAACGTAATTAAAGAGATTGTTGACCCCTTGAACAGCTCTCTTTCCTCAAAAAGCAGATCTAAGAACCTGTGTTAGCAGCTGTCCTGCAGATGCCAGTGTGGTTGCTGCTCAATCACCAATCTTCTTGACCTAGTTACACATAGGAAACCCATGAGCAGAAGTCTGCCCATATTAACAACCAACTCAGGCCTCAATGCCACAGCAACCCTCAGGGACAAGTCCACAAACCACTCCCTGGTCATCCTCCAAGGCCACAATGGTGCAGACTCTGATAATGATTAACAAGAAGGTCTCCCCATGCTTGGGACAATGGAATGCCACATAGCCAGCCCACAAAGTGAGCGAGCAGCAGACTCCTCACCTCCAGAAACAGCCCCAGAAGGAATCTCAGCTGTCAGTATCCTCACAAACACACACTATCACCTTAAAAGGGCTTCACGTTGATGGGACCCAGCCCACAGACCAATTTTCTGTTCCTGTCTTAACTTGATTGATGGACAGTTTTGATCACTTGAGGAACATGACAAGCAAGTGAGGGTTGGGGAGGATGGCACCAGCTTATTTTTCTGCCCCATACATGGAGATGAAGAAGAGACCCAAGGAAACTGGAGAGGGAGATACAGCTGGGGAATGACCACATGCAGCCCCAGTGGGGCTCCCTTCCCTCAGGAGAGCTTTTTGTCTTTAATTCCTTGGGTCTGTCACTGAACTCTGCCTGGCACATGCATGATATCTAAATGTTTCCTTGTCTATGACTGATGAGCCCATTTGTACTAATTTCACTGGCTTTTCCAAGCGAGCGACACGGAGGACCATGTTCTCAAGTACATTCTGTGCTCACTAGGTCTCTGTAGGTTAATCCATGCTGCCAGGGAAACTGCTTTCATTGAGAATTAGTGGTTTATGGCTCCTTAGTGACAGCAGATGCCAATGCTGGGTCTGCTGGGCTTCCCCGTGACAGGGTAGTGTGCAGCTGCTGTCTAAGAGGACTGGAGAGTAGTTCAGATTTTTCCTTTTCTGAAAGGACTTTAAAAGCTGGACTCAGAAGCTGTCCCTTGTCCACATGTGTGACAAATAAACCATTAACCAGGGAGAGTATTGGGCAAGGGAGCCCCTTTCTGATCCATGAGCTCTTCTCTGTGGTAAGTGGGTGAACTGTTTTATTCATAAGGCAGGGATGGAGTATTTTGGGGGCAAAGCCTCTCAGTCTTTCCCCTCTGGTTACTAGTCATGGTCTGATCAGCACAAGGCAAACATCACAGGAAACAAGCAGCCAAGGCTTTCCCTAGAAGGCTGAGATACCCTCCCAATATTTCGTCTGCTTGTAAAACAGCTCTAATATCCATCCACTTCCTCAGGAGGCATTAGCTCTCCCGTGTGATGCACAGAAGGATAACCAGTGGTGTTTGGGGCAGGAGTCCTTCCAGTATCATCTGCCCATATGCAGTGAGGTCATCAAGTGGAGGGAGCAAATTAAAACATGATTAACATCAAAATGGAAGAGAGGATAGAGATGAAAAATTCCAACCTTTCAAACATGCTCAGTTTCAGTCAACTCTTGATTCTAAAAATAGGAAATAAGTAAAAAGCAAAGACAATAGCTTTGAATAGCTTTTCTTAGAGAAGTATAAGAATGTCATGACAGCCTGATGGTGTGGGCAGGAGGGAAGGGTGCTTGGAGCTCAGCAAAGATGGTGGCAGGAGTTGTGGCTAGCCTAGCAGCTGCTTTAGGCACCAAACCTTTGCTCTTTCTGCCAAATTAATCAAAGATTAGGAGCAAAGTCGTCTCACAGAATGAGGGAAAGCAGTGCAAAGGAACGCAACCAACCCACATCATTCAAAGAGCATGAATAGATGTAGCAGGAAGAAGGCCAACAAGTTATGGCAAGTGGCTGAGGTCTGCCTCTCCATTAGTCTGTTTGCATATTGATGACAGGGCACCCGGCACATTTGAACTCTACTACTGCGTACCTAATTCACAATAGCTAATCTATAGGAATATGTACTAGTGCTTTAGAGTTTGCAAAGTTCTTTTCAAATATTAATATGTAGTAATTGCTCACAAGGACACCTGTCAAATGCCACAAATGCCAGGGACGTGTCCAAGACACTCAGGGACTGAGTTTTAGGATTCTGAGACAGAAATGGCCTCAGGTGGCCTCCAACAGCAAACAGTCCATTCTGCTTCTCCTGCCACAGAGGGTGAAGGAGGCCCTCCCCAGAGCTGCTGCACACTCACTTCCCATCTGCCTCAGAGGTGACTGTCATGGTCTCCCATTCCTGGCCTCCCATCCCATGGCGTTATTCTTCCAGTGCCATGATCCTCCTGTTGATGGTGCTCTTCTCCTCCCAGAAGCACACAGTTAAGGTTAAAACTTCTGGCACCCAGATCTATAATGGAAGTTCTCTTGTCCTCAAGATTGCTCATGAAGTAATGCCCAAGACTAAACACATCATTTTCTTCAAGATTAATAGTCATTGACATACTTCAAAAATGACACAGAAAGGCAAGAGAAGTCAGTCAAGAATTGGTAGGGTTAGAGACTCTGGTCTCAAGCTACTTGGGCAAGCATATATCTCCACTGCCTTGTACTTCTACCCAATCATCATGGCTGACAAATAACAGTGTCTGCAGAGCGGATGGAGAAGATGTGTCTTTGTAAGGAATTCAGTCCTTATGAAATGTCCCTGCAAGGTCATCAGTCTTTGAAAATCAGAATTTGTGCCCCTGGGCCTTTGACTGAGTTGCTCTCCCCTCTGGGTTTATGTTCTAGATTCAGAGAGTATACATTTTTGTTCTGCAAATAGGAAGCTGATGGATGGGCAGACTGGGAAATGGACCATGAGAAACCCCAAGAGTCTGGATAGTAGGAGGAAGAGAGGGCAGAGAAACAAATCCCTTCTCCTCTCAACCTTGCTAAAATACTAAGGGAGGCAAGGTTTCCAAAAGTAGAGAAAGTTCACAGAAGGGAAAGTTCCTCTTGACCATCTTCCATGAATCTCAGTGACCAATGATGTTTGGGGAGCAATCAGAGGAATTCGCTCCCTCCTCTCAGCAAATGGCTTTCTAGCATATGTCTAGTTCTGTGGGTGATCCCCTCTTCTGGTAAAGGTCCCTACCCTATAACCTCATCAAGTATGTTGTGGAATTCATCAAATCGATAAAAAATTCTCCTTATCATCTATTACAAAGGTAAAGAAGCTGCTCCATGTGCCCTAAGGAAACAGCAGCTTCCAAATTCTTGGGATTTTTCATGGTCCAATTCCCAATCTGTCCATCCATCAGATTCCTCCTTGCAGAACAAAAATGTACACTCTCTTAATAGAGAGCATGAGCCCAGAGGGGAGAAAAACTCAGCCAAAGGACCTTGAGGCACAAATTTTGATTTTCAAAGGCTGATGAACTCATAGGGATCTCTTAGGACATTTCATCAGGACCAGTTAACTTAGAAAGACACATCTCCTCCTCCCCATCTGCACACGATGTTATTTAGACCATGGATGCGATCTTAAGTCAGCTCAGTTATTATTTATTTGTGAATATTGGGGGAAGAGTGAGGAATAGCTCTTTTGAGGTGAAGGTGATATATTTTTAATGGAATATACCAAGTTGCTCTCTTTGCAAATCAAAAGATATCTGACCCTCAATGTAGTAAAAGTTAATTTTATGTTGTTTTTTTTACCTGGTGAGTCTGAATATCTGGCCTTGGTCCATCTCCATACACAGCTGTCATTTCTTGGTCTAGTAGCCAGTGACAGCTCAGTCTCAGGAGAATGTCCCCTTCCTGATCAGACTGGAGCTTCTCAGTGGCCTCAGTAGAGGGAGAAACAAGAGGTCTGGATATGATCATCAATCTTTTCATCTGTTCCTTGGTAACAAAGAACAACTGACCCAGGCTGACAAATACAAACCCACACAGATCAGCCCTCACCTCACAAGGACTTTGGCTGGGACCCAACATTGCAGCTTCGAAACCCAGCACAAAGAGCAAGTTCATCCCACACTCAGATGTACTTAGGAATCTTGCTTTGATATTTCAAGAGCCCTCAGTCTGGTTGGTGCCAGTACCCCTCTCACAGTCCAGATTGCTATCCTTCTCTAACACAATGAATAGTAAGAATTCAAATCAATGGGCATTTTTTCAGCACTTACTATATGAAAGACACTATGTTAGACCGCAGGAATACAAAGACAAAAAAAAAACAGTCTTGAACCGTGGATTTCGAATTAGAGGATCCAGGGTTTGTTCAGTTGTGTCTCTCTGTGACCCCATTTGGGGTTTTCTTGGCAGAGATACTGGAGTGGTTTGCCATTTCCTTCTCCAGCTCATTTCACAGATGAGGAAACTGAGGCAAATGACCTGCCCCGGGTCACACAGCTAGTGAGTGTCTGAGGCCATATTTGAACTCATGAAGATGAGTCTTTCTGACTTCAGACCTGGTGCTCTCCACTGCACCATCTTGCTGCCCAGTCTGAGTTTAGATCCTATGTATCCTCCAACTACAATTCTAAGCATATTATTTAACCTCTCTGAGCTCTCTTCAGTCTCCAAAGAGATGAATCTATGATACTACAGTTTGGAGAGTTGCTAGGATTGAAAAACCTCTTTCTTCTGCAACCAACATGAAGCTTATCCCTCCATACTTGGATAGCCCAGTCCTTGGACAAAACATCACACCAAGACTGAAGCCAGAATTTTCCCAGCATGATGGGACCTGCTCCAGCTGGTGCTTTGCTATCTCAGTCTTCACAAATCAAGGGTCACCTCTTCTCCTTGTGCAGACCTCTGTAAAGAGTTTGAATGCCCCTGAAATGATAAGTATGAGGAATATAAAGAACCTGGTAAGATACATGAAGGAATGAAAAGCAAGGAAAACAGAATCAGGACAGGAACATTGGGCATGATGCTATAAGAGAAAGGCTGTTCACACAGTTTGAAGGTAAATAGCAAAGGGAAGGAAGGGAGGGAAGGAAGAATGAGGTTTGTTTGAAAGTGAGGTGCCTAATACCTCACAGGGTAGGAGTCCATCCATCAGGTGATTTCATTCCCCAGAAGTGTCCTAGAGTCTCCACCATCAGTAATTCTGGCCTGCTTCTGCGAAAAGCAGCAAAGATTGGCACTGTCTAGCACACGACTGAGCCACCATTCGGTGCTCTTCTCTCCTAAGACAGTCTGCTGACCATATCCGTCCCTGCTCTGCTTTGGCTCAGCTTTCCTCCATTGAGTCCACTTTTACATTTTCGTATGAAAATCGTTTTCCCTCAAACAAAATATTGTTTCTAAAGTGCTTAAGGACACATAGTAGGAGCTTAGTAAATATTTATTCCCTTCCACACTCCCCATCAATTTTCTTTTTTTATTTTAGAAAAAAAAATTAATCTAAAAAGAGGCTTCACTATTGAATCAGCAATGCAGTATTCACAATGCCTACAGTAACTATAAATATGCTGATATAGTTATTAATCACAAAATGGAACAGGCTCTCTACATAAGAAATATAGATAGTGCATTCATTTAAATACCAGAAGACTGAGTCCCAAAACCAGA
>JAQQSV010013269.1:0-12565 GCA_028646515.1 Pseudochirops corinnae | reverse complement strand
TATTATTATTATTAACTACATCCAACTGGAACTTGAGATACACAGTCACTGTGGTAGGGAGATCCATCCTGCCCTATCTAAAAGTCAGAGGGGTGAGGGGGAAGGCCATAGAAGAGAATAGATTGGGGGAAGGGTTATACAAGAGGGTGGCTCTTTTGAGGTGGTTGGTAGGGGAAAGATGGGGAGAAAAATGTGTAACTCAAAATTTTGTGGAAATGAATGATGTAAACTAAAATAAAATTAAAATTAAAAAAAATTTTAAAAATGAAATAAAACATAATCCAATCCTGAATTATTTCCTGATGCCTTAGGCCACCAAAAAGCTATTCCACCTTAAGGTACGTTGGGATTCAGAATCCATTTAAAACTACAGCTTATATCCCCCACCAATTGTATCGGCTTTTACAGAGAATGTGGTTTAAAGTGAGCCATTTTAATCAGATGGCATGGCAAAATGACAAATAAGATGTCCCACATACACAGAGATGTGCTTTCCCACAAGTGAGCACACTTCTGAAAATAAACATAGGGTTCCTGGGACCAGAGAAGAAACTTGGAAAGGCACACTTGTGGCCTAGATATCTCACAACTCCAGGGCTTCCAAGATCCTGAACTGTGATAATGCAACCATGCTGGCATCTCCCCTGAACTGTCACTCTTTGCTACTGTTTTCAGATGTAATGTGGTTTCTTCTGTGTAGAAGGGAGTCTGTTTGCTCTCTCACTGGATAAACTCAAGGGGTATCTTTAGTTGTTTTATTTGATACAAACTCCAGCCAGTTCCACTTAACCAACAGTATCATCAACACAATATTCACAGTACAGACAGTGACTACAAATATGCTGGCATGGTTCTCAATCACAAAATACAAGAGCCTCTTCATATAGAAGACAGAAGCAAAACATTTATTCAGACACCAGAGAATCGCAACACCAGGAAACCAAATCCATCATAGCAACAAAGATGTTAATACACCATAGCACAGCAGGCAGCCACGCCATCCTTTAGCCTTCCCACAAACACTCACAAACCTAGCTATCTCATTGGATGCATTCTCTCCTCCCTCCAGCTCTAACTGCTCTGACTCCCAGCTTCCTGTGGGCTCTGCTCCCCCCGTCAGCAAACTCCTCCCACCACAGGCTCCATATAATTACATTTGGCCTATTAAGGGGCAAGGAACATCTTCAAATTACCATTACCATTGCACCAACCAGCTAGCTAGAGAAATCCTTATGCATTTTAAATCTCTCTTTTAAACTCTTCCACTTCTGATTTACCTCAATCTAAACTTTAACCTGAGTTATGGCCTAAAATTCCTTTTGATACCTATCATATCTGATGAGATTAGTTGCAGCATTTCAGGACATGATGAGATTCCAACAGACTGGTCAATGAGATAATAAGATTCAAATACACTGGTCAATAAAATATGGAACTCTGGGCAAGTGGGCAGAACAATGGAACAATAATGGAATAATGATCTTAATAAAATGAAAAAGAGTGACATATTCATATTAGATTAAAAAACAAACCTTACAATCTTCTGCTTAGAAGAAACATTTAAAAAACAAAGATATAAACAAAATAAAACTGAAGCAATGGAAAAAATTTCACTATGCATCTATGTACGAGTCAATGTTGACAGGTTGGTTTATGCATGCAAGGAAGCAACTTTATGACCTATGCTACATTTAGAAATGAACTTAGTGGAGACGAAAGACTTATAGCAGCTCCTTTAAATCTAAACCACTCACATCAGAGTCTGAGATGGCATAGGTGATGTATTTACACTTCTGCTCTTGCTATGTCTTCTTAGTAAATATCCTTGTTGTAAAAGCCAATTTATGTTCATTGGTTAAAGGATATTAGGATGCTTATTGAGGAAATATTAACTATCACTGGTTAGATGATATTGAAGAAATAACTGGCAATTGATATCAGGAGGACCACACCAGAAAGGTGGCTTGAGCCAGTTATGTTGGAGAAGAACAAACTTTCTAACTCCTCAAGGTTACCCTCTAGAAGCCTGAGGGAGAAATGGAGCCAGTCTTGTTTTGGGCAAACCAACTCGTCCATACAAGTGGAAAGTGGGATAAGGACCCCCAGAGCTTATATAAGCCCCCCCAGGGCTACATACACAAAATAATTACAAGGTAAAATTCTTTTAAGGAGTGGGGACAGCCAATGATCAGAAAGAGCCACTATTCCAGATATGGTCAAACAAAGGCAGAGTAGAGTGGGACTTTTCTGAACACTGTGCCCCATAATGGAGTATCAGGTTCTCTGGCTGCCATGTCCCATAAGATAACTTGAACTGACTTCATGATTCATAAAACCTCTAGGGTCTTATTAAGCCACAGAATCATAAAGTTTGAAGGAATTTTAGAGATAATTGAACCCAACTCCTTACTTTATAAATAAAACTGAGGCCCAGAGAGGTTAAGTAGCTTTTCCAAGTTCACACTGAGAGTAAATTGCAAAGTTGGGATTTAAACCCAGGAATTGAACTCTGTTTCTGAATCCAGTATTTTTTCCTCTCTCCTATGCTGTCTCCATTTTTTCCATACTATCTGGTGTCTAGTCTGTATTTGTGCAATTAATTATTTTTTATCCCAGAGAATTTTACACTTAAAACTATTAAAGACAACCTTATTGTATTTAATCTACATTGCATTTTGGATTAGAATCTTGTTGAGCTATTTTTTAATTCATTAATTCTTCCGTCCTAAGGTTAGATATAACCTCCAAATTTTCTACCATCTGTATACTTTATAAGAATGTCATCTCTACTTTTATCCAAGTTTGTCATTAAAATATTTGGATCTAGACATTTATCCAGTAACAAATCCAATTAATTATACTATCATATAAACCACATCTTTTCTTTTCTTTTTTATAATTTTTTAATTTTTTTTTTTATTTTTTGCTTTTTGGAGGAGGGAAGGTAGGGTAATTGGGGTTAAGTGACTTGCCCAAGGTCACACGGCTAGTTTTTTGTGTTTAGTGTCTGAGGTCAGATTTGAACTCAGGTCCTTCTGACTGCAGGGTCGGTGCTCTATTCACTGTGCCAGGTAGCTGCCCCCAACCACATCTTTTCAATTCAGTATTAACTTAATTACCTATTATGTACAAGACATTAAAGAAAAATACAAAAACCAAAACAAGATGGGAGCTTACCTGCTGCTTGTGGGGATGTTATTTATACACGTATAAGAGAATACAAGGGAATTTAAGGAGGAAGACCATGATAACTGGGAGATTTTGTTTTAGGAGATTTACCTTGGATTCTAAAAGATGAAGATGAAAAGAGTGCATGAAATTTCATGCATGTAGAGCAGTTTATGCAAATGTATGGTGGTAGAAGGAAAATTGAGTTTGGGCAATTATTAGTATACTTTCAATCTGCCTAGAACATAAGGTGAGAATAATATGAAATACTAGAAAGATGGGAGGTTTGCTGTGAAGGGCCTTGTGAGGGATGATTTCTCAGAAGTGAAGCCTCCTCAAAAGGGTTAATAGTTTTTGCCATGCTTTTCAACACAACCTAAACTGTGCACTTTTGCAAAGTCCCGCCTTTTTTTGTCCTTTGTTCTTTGTTGCTGAGGAATATTCACACGAATAGATTGTTCCCCCTGAAGCCCAGCCAATGGTATAAGGGGAAGGGGCCTGAGTGGGGGGAGCAAGCTCACATTAGGGCATAAAAGGACAATGCTTTCTGGAATCAATTTGTGCTTCCTTGTCCAGCGCCATTAGGGCAACAAGGGGCAGTACCCTTTCTCGTGAGAAAGCAATAAACTCATTTCTGCTTTCAGGTATCTAAGTCTTTGTATTTATTTTTTGGTAGTGGTCTCTCTCCCACACAGTTTTTTGAGCCTTGTATGGGATCCTCCTTATTTGGGGAAGGGTCTCCCAGCCAGTCCTAGGCACCTGCGAGCCATTTGCCAGCAGTCTGGGGAATGGTCTGGGAGTTTTCTTTTGCTTTTAAGGAATGGATCCAAAGAAGGACAGCTACCCAAAAGCAGAAATTTTGGAAAGGGCATGACGACCCCCACCCACTGAAGAATTTCAGTCAGTCGTATAAGTCCTGTGCACACAGACCCAGGTAAGACAAGATTGGTGAGCTCCTAGAATAGGAGCAAGAACTAGTGAGTCTCTGGGTGACTGAGGAGGGGAAACAAAGCTGAGCTTAGTGAGGTGAGAAGGCAAGATTGGTGAGCTTTCTACAGAAAGCTAAAACTAGTGAACCCTAGACAAGATCTAGCCAGCCTCCCTTCCTGTATGGGGGCAAGATTGGTGAGCTCTCAAAAGAGAACAAGAACTAGTAAACCTCCACCCCTTGGCAAGATTCAGTGAGCCTCAACAGGCAAGAACTGATGAGCCTTGTGGAAGTCCCACTCAAAAGCCGGTAGACAGCAACATTGCCCCTTTCCAGATGTAAGCAATTGGAATGAATTACCAAAGTATAAAGAGAAAGGCACCTAGGAGCAGAGCTTGTTTTGTGTTTGGGTCTCTGTCTCTTTTGTCTCGGTGCTGTGAGATGGCGTGTCTGTATGTAATCTCAGAACTCTTGTTAAGTAAATAAGAAGTCTAAAATTTGAAGGTGTGATTTTCAAGCGACTATCACATTCATGTGGGGTTAAAGCAACAATTTTGTATCTAAGGATAAAAGGAGAAAGATATTGGATAAATTGTTATGAAGGCTACCTTTAAATCTGGGAACTTTAATTCAGATTCTGGAAGTTTTCAGTGCATAGCCACTATCATGGGAAGAAAGTGAAGGGGTCTGAGTCTAGGATCTTTCCTAAGTAATTTTTGTAAGTCTCTTAGAGAAGGAGGGGCAGAGGGAAGAAATAAATGTGGCTCCCTCTAGTTTTTAAGGTACAGGAGAGCACCTCAAAATTTGGGGATGATTATTTGAAATGTAAAGGAGGGGGTGGGTGGTCTAAGTAAAAAAGATGGGGTGGAGCAGTAGCAAGCCATGTCCCCTCAGGGCCCTGTGCTCTTTAGCCATTACCTCCCCCATTCTATTGAGAAAACTGATCATTAAGGTCCCAAGGTTTCTGCCTGGAGGGGGACTTAGCCACACCTTGTTAGGTCTTTTTGTTCTGGGCAAAACTCTTTAGCTAAGGAGTCAGGAGTTAATGCCTGCCACAGCTTTGTTTGGAGTCTATGAGAGGAGACAGGATTTTAGCTTTTTAAAGAGGTTATACCTAAAATGTAGAAATTAGTGTTAAAGCAATTTTCAAATTGAATTTTGTTGTATATGAATTGGCTTTTGAAGGAATGTGATTAAAATAATATGTGAAAAATGTAATAATGAAAGTTAATAGTTTATCCAAATGTTATTAAGAAGCTGTTAAATAACCTAAAAGTTCTTATGAACTCTGTACAAAACTTGCTGTATTGCTTGATTCTTATTTCACAGATAAGAATCCTGGGGAAAAGATAAGAGTTGTGATTTTTAAAGTCTGATTCATCTAAGGATATATTTACATATGTGAATTTGGATGTATGTGAAATTTATAATATTTTGGGAATTTATATTACTTAATGACATTTTACACCAAATTAGTTTTAAGGAATTCCCATGTTTGAAGATTTGTTTTTGTTTTAAGTAGAAAGGCTGAAATTGGGTGGTTGTTGAATTTGAATTTAAAGATGGGCATTGATTGTGGTAAAGACATAGATGACCAAGTTTTTTAATTATTACTAGAACCAAAAGAAGCAGTTATAATATTGACCCAGCATAATTTAAACTGACCTGATTATAATAGGTGGTTTCAAACTGCTTGTAAACTTTCCCAGGAAAATGTGAACATGAATGGAGAACTGAAATATTAAGAAAAAGTATAAATTTATGAATAATGTTTCCTTTTAGAGGGCCAAGGGTATTAGAACTTAGAAATGTATAGTTATATGATCAGAAAGGTACATATTGATATTTGGTATTAAGAAACTGATTCATTGTATGGCCCCAAGAAGTTTTTATTTACCTTAGTTTACTGTTCATTAAGAGATGGTGGTGGAATCCACATCCTAGGGATATTGTGGGAATAACATAATTGTAAAGGTGCTTTGCACAATATTGGGCATAAAACAAATACTATTTGAGTGTAAATGGTGTAAGATATTTCTAGTCTTTCTATTACTGTGTAACTGAGTAAACACAGTTATATTATCTGTGTTATAAGAGAAGCAGTTTCCCTTATAATCTAAAAAATTTTCAATTAAGAATTATACTGTTGGAGGAACAGAAAAATAATGAATGGGGCATTCTGACCATGTGTTGTAATATTTTGAAGTATTGTAATTTAAGAAATCATAAGCTTCCAAGTTTGTCTTTGTTTAAAAGGAAATTTCGGTTAAAATTGTTTTGCTAAAAGAAAATTGGCTCTTGTAGAACAAAGTATTGGGGGGGGTGACTCATGTTTTTGGAAAGATTGGGGAGGAGAGGGGTATGGTAAATAGCAAAGGAAAAGAATTGGCCTATGACTCCTTGTTAAAGCAAGTACAGCTCCCTCAGGTGGTGGCTGGGATACACTTGAATGGCCATCAAAAGGGAAATTCCTTTGAGGCTAGGGGAAACTGACTGGTGGATAAAGAGGCCAAGAGGTAGGAGAATTGAAATTGAGAGAGAAATCTCTATTGGTTCTCATCCCCTCCATTGATGCAAACCTGATTCCTCCACCCCTGACTGGGGAAGAGGAACAACAGGCAGTAGATCTAAGTGCTGAAAAAGACCCTGAAGGAAGGTGGCTCCTACCTGATGGGTGTGAGGTACTGAATAAGCCTACTTTGAGACAGGTTTTACAACACCTACAAGAGGGCAGCCACAGGGATGTCCAGAACCTGTGTGATGCGGTCTTGACCTAGTATGTATGTCCTGGAACATGCACATTGGCACACCAAATGGTTGATGGCTGCATTGTGTGTCAAAGGACAAACACAAACAGCCAATGCCAGACTCCAATGGGAGGGTGGCCTCCGGGTATCAGGTCCTTTCAAAGTATACAGGTGGACTTCATTGAGGTACCCCCAGTAAGTACCCCCTTGTCTTTGATCATTTGACTCAAAGCTAAAAAATACAATCGAATTGCATTTGTTACTCAGTCTTATTAAGCACCTAGAAAACACTGGGCATTGTTGACACAAAGACAAAATAACTGTCCTCACCCTTAGAAAGCTTACATCCTACTGGGGGGAAACACATACACAAACAAGTAAATGCCAAATAGACACATATGTTCTAACTCAAGCCTGTCTTTACAGTCTGATTCTATAACACATGTGCTCACTACATTCCAATTTGCTCTTCCTTCTCTCACCTTTGCCTAGGCCATCCATGTTCTAGAATGTTTTGTCCCCTGACCTCTGCTTCTCAGCATCCCTAGGGCTCCCTCCAACAACCTCCTCAAGCACCACCTCCTACATGACGGCTTTGAGCCTCTGCTTGTTGGTGTTCTCTCAAAAAAAATTTTCCAAGGCAGCTAGGTGGCACAGTGAATAGAGCACCAGCCCTGGAGTCAGGAGGACCTGAGTTCAAATCCACCCTCAGACACTTGCACGCTTATTAGTTATGTGACCTTGTGCAAGTCCCTTAACCCCAAGTACCTTGCCTTCCCCCCCTCCAGAAAAGATTTTTTTTTCTGCATGTTTTTATTTACTTAGCTGGGAAACTAAGAAGGAGAGTTTAAACTGAGAAGTAGAAGACCAAAAGGTAGGAAAGGGGCAGATTGCAAAATGCTTTTGGTACCATACAGAAGACTTTATATTTGATCCTGAATGTAATAGGGAAATGGAGTTTCTTTAGAAGGGGTGTGTGTGTGTGTGTGTGTGTATGTGTGTGTGTGTGTGTGTGTGTGTGTGTGTGTGTGTGTGTGTGTGTAAGGTGGTCAGATCAATACTTTATGAAAATCACTCTGGCAGCTGAATGAAGCATGGATTGGAGGAGGGAAAGAGATCTGAGGAAGAGAGACCAATTAGGTCATTGAGAAATGAGGATCTGTTATAGCCGTGTTCAACTCTTTGCCCCCATTTTGGGATTTTCTTAGCAAAGCTACTGGAATGGTTTGCCATCTCCTTCTCCAGCTCATTTTGTAGATGAGGAACTGAAGCGAACAGGGTCAAATGACTTCCCCAGGGTCACATGGCTATTAAGTGTCTGAAGCTAGATTTGAAGTCAGGATCCCAAGCCCAAGGCTCTATCCACTACATCATTTAGCTGCCCCAGGATCCAGGCTAGGGAGGTGGCTGTCTGAATGGAGAATAGGGGATATATACTAGATGTTGCAAAGGTGGAAACAGAATTTAGCAATGTATTGGCTATCTGGAAGTTCTCTATTTCTTCATCAGAATTTTATTTTGGGGCATATCCTTGGAATTAATTTCTGCAGAATTTTAGGACACAGGATCCTATGTATTCTTCATACTAACTTTAAAACCTGCTTTATTCAAATCTAGGGTTACTTGTGGGACTATCTTCCCACAGCCTCCGCAACACTATTTCCAATTTTTATCACTGTAAACAAGACTTGGAACACATCTCCAAAGAAATGAAAATGAGTATCCAACATAGGCACAGGGTGGAAATGAACAGGCAACATATAACTGATGATGAATTCTGAAGAATAGGAGTAAACTATCAGAAAAATACAAAATAGGAAAAGGTGGGAAGGCCATGGGGCAAGGGATGACTGGTGAGCACCCATTGGAATGACAAGAGAAAGTGAAGGAGACTTCCAAACATTGGGAAACTTATGGAAGGCCATTGACAAGAGCACAGATGGGCTGCCACCTGCACCAAGGGAGGGACCATCCAAGCAGCTAGATAAATAGCTTCTTTCAAGTATATAGATCATTTTTCACAACCTAACGGATCTAACAATCTCAGAGTTTTTAAATTTGCTTTTCTTTTATTATTGGTATTCAGAACATTTTTGACATGGTTGTTGGTAGCTTGCATTCCTTTTTTTTAACTGTTTGCTCATATCCTCTGAGCACTTAGCTATTGGAGAATGGCTGTCAGAGATATATTTGTGTCAATCACCAGATATGTAGGTATTAGACTTATCTGAGATATTTGATGCCAAAATTTCTGGTGATGTTTTTGACAGACTGCCATTTAAACCTGATTTCAGAAGCTTTCCAAGAAATCACAACTACCTAAACAATGAGAAAAGTAAATAGCAATCCCAGGTTTCATCCAAGTCAATATTTTATTCCAGTAAATATTCACAATTATATAAATCCACATACACATTAATCAAATTCAAACATAATAAATCCATTCAATCCCACTCTCTTCCCCAACCTCTCCCCTATCTATTGAAAAAAAATTTTGGATTTTTAAAAGTGATTACAGTAAAACCTGTCTAGGAATGTGTTTGTAGGGCAAAATTCCTACAATCCATTTCATTCACCCACAGAGGCATCTTGGGTTTATTAACAATATTGGGAGCAGCAGCTAGGTGGCACAGGGAATAGAATACTGGCCTTGGAGGTCAGAAGGACCTGAGTTCAAATTCAGCCTCAAACGCTAAACACTTATTAGCCGTGTGACTTTGGGCAAATCACTTAACCCCAATTACCCTGCCTTTTCCCCTTCAAAAAGCAAAAAAAAAAAAAGAAGAAGAAGAAAAAGAAGAAGTATACTCTTAAGGTGATTTTGTCATTTCTATCTCTCTTCTTTCCACTACTTCTTTTCTCACAACTTCCCTTCTTTCTGGGAAGAATGGAATGGCCCTCATTAACAAATGTGTACAACTGAAGTTAGTACATTTTACTCTTTGGAGAATATCTCATTACCATACCAGGGTTTTAGAGCTAGAAAAAACCTTAGAGTGATCAAAATTAAATACTCCCATTTTTTTTACAAGAGAACTAAGGTTGAGAGAAATTAAGTGAATTGGGCAAGATCATGGAGCTAATTTGTGGTAAAAGTTATAACTCCTGACTCCCAATGCAGAGTTCTTCCCATTATGCCATATATTCTCATTATTATCAGAAATAAACTTTGAATCAGAAATCAGATCCTATCATCATTTGCTCCAAGCTGAACAAAAGTGTCTGTACAATTATCTGTACAGGTTAAAGAAGTTTTTCAAGGCAAGAAGTAGATTCTTTCATGAGGCTTTATCAACTCATACCAAGTATAGTTTGTTATTTCCCAACTCTATAAGTAGTTTTTCGAATTCTGGTCATTTATTCCATTTTTCAATCACTCTCATAGGTGACTTTTGCTAGTAAGAAACTTCTTAAATATTTATGCCTTCCTTGAATCCTCTGAATGTAGGGGGCTACTTTACAATAGACTCATTTTACTAGTCAAACCTGATCGACCATACCAGACCTCCTTTTGTTGTCAAAGTCTCTAGGCTGACATGATGCACTAGAATTTTCCATTCATTGTAATCAGAGCTAGAAGTGCCAAACCCTAAAATGTATTTGAAAATATGCTAATGATCTACTCTGATCTGCCTCCTTAAAGTCAATGGTTGTTACAGGGAATCAATAACCAATCCATCTTTCGTTCTGTTAGTCATTCTTTTCCTTGTCTAGAGTGAGGGGTTTCACAGGGGAGTTGCCAGCAATAACAAGACTGTAATTGAATGGTATGTTATTTGACTGGCTGGAGACTCCTGTGGGAGATTTACTCAAAATTTTTCTAGATGTCTCTATTACAGAATTTCTCATCATTTTGTTCATTTCAATCATTTCAAAGTCGACTTTGTTCCATTCTTCTTCAGTACCCTCTTCTTCATAATCGTCCTTATCATTAAACCTAGCGGTGGAGTGTAACACTTTCTTGTCTTCACTCTTTCTGCTTTCATGAATCTTGCTGTCAAGAGATAGAGTGGCCAGTTTGTACATGATAGGAAACAAAACTCCTGTCATAATAGCTGACACCAGCAAAACATACAGAATCCCAGGAAGATGTGGGTATTTTCCTTGAAGAGATCCAACCACCACAGGAATGATCATCTGTCCCAGGGCAGCACCAATTATAAATAAAGAGGTAGCTTTTCCTTTAACGGTCATGTACTGTTCTATCCAGGAAATGCCACTAGGAAATGTAGAAGACAGTGAAGCCCCATACACTGCAGTTGCCACCCAAATACAGATGTGGTTCTTATTAAAAATCACTAGAAGCAGAGAGGAAGTCAAGCTTCCCACATTATTTAACACAATCATAGTCCCAGGCTTCAGACATGCAGCAAAACAGATTGCCATGCCCCTGCAAGCAGCAAATGTCCCCCAGAAGGCAGAGTTCAAGCCTGCTGCTTGGCCTTCACTCATGCCAGCATAGAGGGTTGCAAAAGAAAAAATATAAGAGCCATATGTGGCCTCTGCTCCTAAATAGAAAAAGAAGAATAAAAAAAGGAGACCAATAAGGGCATTCTGGTATTTTGCAGTTCGAGTTCTCTGAGCAGCTTCTTTTGCTTTCTCTTGATTTGGAAATTTTTGGAAAATCAGAACAATAAAGAAGGAAAATATCACCAAAATATAAGTTCCTATAACAACATAAGTCCACAGCAAATTCTTGTCAGCAGGTACTCCAAATATGACTTCTAAGTCGGCTGCAGGTGGGAGGGTGAGCTCAGAGTGATTTGACAAGTCAACTAATGTGTGGTTTTCAGAGGGCACAGCACTGCCCAAGGCCAATTTGGCCAGTATGGGAGCCAAAAAGGCCCCCAAGGCAAAAGTGAAATGCAAGGTCTGCAGATGTGGGGCTGCTTCACCTCTCCATATACGCAGGATGAGGACATTGCCACCTACAAATTATAAAAAGAAACATATTTTTGTGTTAAAAATTCTGTATGCCATTGATACCTTGAAAGTCAATTTAGTAATGATTTTCAGAAGAGATATAGGTGTCAGAAATAGTACACAAGAAAAATAAATTTGCTAGGCCAAGAGGAAGCCCAGCATAGAAGCCAGAGAGGCAGTTTGGGAGTCAGGAAGATCTGGGTTCAAGTTCTGTCTCTGACACATACCAGCCACATGGTCCTGTGCTGCCCTCCGAGACTTTTAGGTTACAGAAAAGTCACTAATATGCAGTTCTAGAAGGTGTTTCCTCTATTGGGCTTCATTATGCCAGTGAAATCACAAGTTAAGATTCACCTCCTGCCCCCTCTTACTTCCGAAAAGGGTAAATAACCAAACGCCACTAACCCACTTTCAAAGCTCAGGGAACTCTTATCGTCAGAGAGCACTTTTGTACCATTTAAGTTTTATTTATTTATTTATTTATTTGATTTTATTTTAGTTTGCATCATCCATTTCCACGAGATCTTGAGTTATAGATTTTCTCCCCATCTTTCCCCTACCACCGCCCCAAAATAGCCATCCCAGTGTGTCCCTCCTCCCCCAGTCTGTTCTCTCCTATGTCTTCCCCCCTCACCCCTCTGACTTTCCGGTAGGGCAGGATGAATCTCCCAACCACAGTGCCTGTGTATCTCAAGTTCCAGTTGGATGTAGTTAATAATAATAATAATTGCATATAGATATAGATAGATAGATAGATATAGATATATATTTGTAACATTTGATTATGGAACTTTAGATT
>JAQQSV010013268.1:0-12565 GCA_028646515.1 Pseudochirops corinnae | reverse complement strand
AATAAGAATCCAGATCTATTGACTCTTTTTTCAGTGTTTCCTAAATACACATTAGTAAGACTCCGAGAAGTGTCACTAAAACTTTTCAGAACTGCATTTGAAACTACATTGAAAATGTCAGAATAGCCATTACCAATATTAGAGTTCTCTGGGAACTAGCAACTCAGTTTACTGAGGTAGCAAAAATAAAAACAAAACCCATCTAGTAAACCAGTCAGTAAGCAATTGTCAGAAATGTGTTGATTGACTCTGTGGGAATTACTTTTGTTCTACAGTATTTCAACATGAAATAAAGACATGGCCTAAACCTCAAGCATACTGAGCTCTTTCTTTTGTTCCTCTATTTAAAAAATTCTTTTGTAAATATATGAAAATATTTTTTGTATTTCATAAGGTCAAATAACTATTTTCTGTACTTAACTCTGACACAAAACACATTTTCTCACATCTTTCCATGAAGGCACAAGTATAAAAATATACGAAAGAAATTTAATAAAATATGACTAATTGACCATAATACTATTTTTTTTTGTTTAATAAATCTTTCATGTAACTATCAATTCCAATCTGCTTTTTTGGGCTCATTGGACATTATTTCCCTTGACAAATTCTACATTTCAGTGAAGCTGGCCTATTGATTGTTTGTAAACTCAGAACTCCATCTACCATCTCTATAGTTTTGTGAAGGCTTTTTCCTTATATTTCCTTATATATTCCCTATAATTCATAGTGTTATCCACCTTTTCAGTTCTTCCCAAAGACTCAGTCATAGTGCAGAAGAGACCCGCCAGTCTGCTTGGTGCTCAGTTCCCATTCTCCTTTCCCCACCATTTCCCAAATCTCTGAAGGGCCTTCAGCTTTGGCCTGGGGGCAGATTATATGAATTGCAGCTGATCTTGATCGTGGGAAGTTTGTTACAGGTAAGAGAGTGTGCAGTGCCAAGTAAAGAGAAAGGAGGAGATAGATGCTATCATGAGAGTGGCATGCGCATAGAACTTTGGGCAGAGCACCACAAAGGCATTTGAAAGCAGCTGCAATGAATCCTGAGCCATAGTGATGAGGATAATTCAATTGTGAACTGCCTTGAGCAAAAAATGGACTGCCCTTCTAGCTAGAGACCAATGACATTCCTTTCTCCCTTTCTTTCCAGAGAGAATGAAATATTTCCAATTACATATAAAGATAGTTTTCAACAAACATTTTTTATAAAATTTAGAGTTCCAATTTTTTCCTCCTTCCCTCCTTTCCATCCCCCCTTCTCAAGTCAGCAAGCAATCTGATATAGGTTATATTGTGCAATCATCTAAATATATTTCCACAATAGTCATGTTGTGAAAAAGGAATAGAACAAAAGGGAAAAGCCACACACACAGCACACAAAACAAAACAAAAACCTCCCCAAAAGTGAAAATAGTATGCTTTGATCTACATTCAGACTCCATAGTTCTTTCTCTGGATGTGGATAGCAGTTTCCATCACAAGATTTTTGAAATTGTCTTGGATCATTGTATTGCTGAGAAGAGCTGAGTCATTCATGGTTGATCATTGTACAATGTTGCTGTTACTGTGTACAGTGTTCTCCTGGTTCTTCTCACTTCACTCGGCATCCGTTCATGTAAGTCTTTCCAGGTTTTTCTGAAATCCTCCTGCTCATCATTTCTTTTAGCACAATAGTATTCCATCACAATCATCTACCACAATTTGTTCAGCCATTCCCCAATTGATGGCCATCCCCTCAATTTCCATTTTTTTGTCATCAAAAAAGAGCTTCTATAAATCATCTTGTACATGTAGGTCCTTCTCTCTTTTTTAATGATCTCTTTGGGATACAGACCTAGTAGTGGCATTATTGGATCAAAAGGTATGCACAATTTTGATTGCCCTTTGGGCATAGTTCCAAATTGCTCTCCAGAATGCTTGGATGAATTTTTGTGAATTATTTATTTTAAATTCCCTGCTTCTCTCTGACCTTGGAAACTTTATGCCTTTTTTTTTAAACTGGACATGATCGAACTGCTAATCAATAGGAATCTAAAACAATGTGCTATATATCTCAGTTAACGTTTATAGATATACAGCAGGTGGTACTGGGTGATTCTCCTTTGTGGAGATCAGAAATATCTTGTCTCAGGTTTGGGAGCTTGGGAGTGACACTGTAGAGACATTAGAGGGAAATGGGAGAAGACTGATTTTGGACTGTTACAAGACTGGCAAAGAATCTGGAACTAGACACCCCTCAAAATAAAACTACTAACCGGTGAGAGCTCTATGCTATTATGGGAGGAAAATGCAGGCATTTTGCTTTCCCCTTTCCCTGTATGTTGCCATTTTGTGTGCAAGGATTTGAAAAGAAAGCCACAGCACCTACAAAAAGGGGAATGAATTTCTTAGAAAAGGAAAACAACAACCCCTAAGGAAATGACTCCACCTTGAGAAACAGAGGGCCGTCAATTTGTCACATTGCTGAGAGATGTTCAGACAGGTCTTCTGGATTGGGGGATGATTGATAGTTCATATTGTTTCATTTGCCAGAACCACATGCTTATTAATAATAGGCTCCTCAGATCTTGGATCAAGAGCCAAAAAGGTAATCGGAGGACATCTAGTCCAACATCTTCATTTTACAGAAGAGGAAACAGGGGCCCAAAGATGTTAAATGACTTCCCAAGATCACATAGGTAGTGAGCATCAGGATTCCCTCTTCTTTTCCACTTATAGGAATCCCAGGCTTTCTTCAAGGCTAAACTCACATGCATTATCCCAAGTCTTTCCTTGTGATTTCCTTAGTTGGTCACGCGTTCTTCTTCCTTCTCAATTTATCATACCAGTATTTTGTCTGTTTGCATGCTGCATCCCCCTAGTAGAATGTTAGCTCTTTATGGGCAAGGACTTTTAAAAAATATTTTTGCTTTATCTTTATATCACTAGCACATAGTACAGTATCTTGATCATAGTAAGTACTTAATAAATCCTTGTTGAATTGGATACATAGCATAATGTATATTCTTGTTCATGAGGACTTAAAGTAGACAGTTAAAAAAGGTCTTTAAATCTCAAAACCATTGTTAGGAAAATCTCTTCTTTTGTCCTAAAACTAGAGCCCACTTTTAGATCCCTTTTCTCTGGTCTTCATTCCACTTTGTATTACTATAAGTATACTGAAAAAAAAATCCTCTTTGGCTCCTCACTTCCCAGCTCTTTTATTCTGACATTCAGATGTTTAGATTACATTGTATAACTCAGCTAAGAGTTTCATTTATTATCATAGCAAATAATGTTAGATTGATTCCATGTGTGTCAATTGTTTAATCTGAAAATTTCCTCATACAGATGGATAACTATAAAAATGACTTTCAATTTCTGACTACTTGTTTTTCTTTTTCTTTTTGGCAATTTGGAAATACAATTCTACATTCATTGCATTTGTCTAAGATTACAAAGCTCCCTAATGAATTCTCCTTTAATCAATGCAATTATTTTGTTAAATATCAACTAAATCAAATTATGGAAGATTCCACATCAGTTAAATATCTTACAAAGTTTTGATTAGATTGGTTTTGCCCTCCATTTTTTCTCTCTGATTTATGAGATGATCTCTCATAATCCTTTGTAAGACCATACAGATGAATTTATATTTTAATCTGATATTGCCTTTGGCAGCCATCTCTGTGCACTTACCAAAAAAGTCAAGAGTCTGCTGACTAAAATACTTTATGAAGCTTTTTTGGTCTCCTTGTTGTAGCAATTAATTTACATTAGTTTATTTTCCTAATTATTTTAGTCAATGTCAATATAATCTTTGTCCATTTACCATTTTAATACCTTCTTTAATTCAGAATTAAACCTTTTTAATTGTATAATTTATCTTTTTTCAATACTATAAATTCTTCCATTTAGTAAAATTTTAATTTTATTGAGATAGTGATTCCATTGATAAAATATTGATGTTTAAAAGATAGATCATGGACCCCAAAACAATAAGAACATTATTTCATGACGTTCATTTTGCAGAATCCAATTTTGCTTAATTTTGTTTTGCATCTTGTTTATTGTTTTCTTTTAAGGCATAAAAATCTGCATAAGGTTTATATTTGTCGTGCTTATGCTTACCGAGGGTCCTGGATTTGATTTGTTATGTGCACTTTGCTAATAAATCCCATTGCTTAGTCTTTGTCTCCTCCGTCATCATAAATCTACTTGTGAAGTTTTGGGCAAGCCTGAATCCAAGAGATCAAGAGGAGACTCCAACTCCTAAAACAGCCTTTCAGAAGAACTACCTAGAGTACTCTAGTTAACCTTTTCACCAAAAGACTTCTTTGTGGAAGACTGCCCCAGAGAAGGACTCCCCCAAGTTTCAAATTCTTCAGAGCTAAGGTAAGCTCCCACACTGTTGGGGAAGCTCCCTTAAAGGCGGTATAAGATTTGGTAGGAGCATCCTGAAGGCATGCCCCCTGGAGAAATTTCTTATATCCTGAGATCTGGGGAAGCTCCCAGTTCAAGTCAGAAGGACCATAAAGCAAATATTGAATTAAGTGAAATTTGGTCTAAAACTTCAAGAGATTCAGCTGATAATATGTTTTGTCCCCAGTATAGTACTTTTCATTATTGCAAATTAAAGAAATTAAGGACAGTCACTGAAAAGCCACATTCATGTCAGATGCAGTATTGGTTTTGCTGGGCTGCTTTATCTGATGACACTTCCAAAAGGGCTTTCTTTTTTATATCCTCCCCCATTTTTCCCCTCCAGCTTCTTCCATCTAGCACCACCCTGTCTTCCACTTTGGCTTCTCTATTTCACACTGTTAGACATGCTGTTATGTAACCTTATGGTAAGTTATAGTCATATTACTTATAGGTAAGCCAAACCTATATAATAAAAATGACATTTCTACATAAATTAATTTACTTACTCAGTACCATACCAAACTACCAAAATTTTATCTTATTTAATATTTTATACAAAAAAATAACAAAATTCATCTTGAAGAACAAAAGGTCAAGAGTATCAAGGGAATTAATGAAAAAAAAATGTGAAGGATGGTAGCCTAGTCATACCAGGTCTCAAACTGTATTATAAAGTGGTAATCATAAAAACAAAAATCTGGTACTGGCTAAGAAATAGAGGGTAGATGGGAGGAATATATTAGGCACATAATATACAGTATTAAATCTAGTATTTGATAAACACAAAGATTGAAGCTTTGGGGACAAGAACTCACTATTTATTAAAAAAAAAAACTACTGGGAAAACTGAAAAACAGTTTGGCAGAAACCATATATAGACCAACATCTTACATTGTATATACCAAGGTAAGGTCAAAATGTATACATGATTTAAACATAAAGGGTGATACCATAAGCAAATTAGAAGAGTAAGGAATACTTACCTATCAGATCTATGGAGAAGGGAAAAATTTATAATTAAACAAGAGAGAGAACATTACAAAATATAAAATGGATATGTTTGATTATATTAAATTAAAAAGGGTTTGCACAAACAAAACCAATGCAGTCAAGATTAGAAGGAAAGCTGAAAGCTGGGGGAAATTTTTACCTAAGGCCCAATAAAGGCCTAATTTCTCAAATATACAGAGAACCGAGTCAAATTTTTAAGAACATGAGTCACTCTCAACTGATAAATGGTCAAAGGATATGAACAGGTAGCTTTCAGAAGAAGAAATCAAAGCTATCTAGTCATATGAAAAAAATGCTTTAAATCACTATTGATTAAAGAAATGAAAATTGAAATAACTGAGATATTACCTCACACCTATCATATTGGCTAATATGACAGAAAAGAAAAATGATAAATATTGGAGGGAATGTGGAAAAATTGGGATACTGATGCACTGTCAGTAGAGTTGTGAACTGATCCAACCCTTCTGGAGAGTAATTTGGAATTATGCCCAAAGAGCTATAAAACTGTGCATACCCTTTGATCCAGCAATACCACTATAAGGTCTGTATCCCAAAGAGATCATGAAAAAAAGGAAAAGGACCCACATGTAGAAAAAATATTTATAGCAGCTCTTTTTGTGGTGGCTAAACTTGAAATTGAGGAGATGCCCATCAGTTGGGGAATGACTAAACAAACTGTGGTACATGAATACAATAGAATATTTTTGTGTTATAAGAAATGATGATCAGGAAATGATGCTTTCAGGAAACATCTGTAAAGACTTACATGAACTGATGTAAAGTGGAGTAGGCAGAATCAGCAGGACGCTATATACTGTAACAGTCATGTTGTACAATAATCAGCTGTGAATGAATAACTTAGCTATTCTCAGCAATACAGTGATCCAAGACAATTTTAAAGGACTCATGATGAAAAATGCTATCAATATCCAGAGAAAGAAGTGATGGAGTCTGAATGCTGATCGAAGCATAGTATTTTTCACTTTTTTTGTTTGTGTTGGGTTGTTTTGTTTTGTTTGTTTTGTTTTCTTTTACAGCATGACTAATATAGAAATGTTTTGCATCACTATACATATATAATCTATATCAAATCATTACTGTCTCATGGAATAGGGGAAAAGAGAATTTGGAAGCCAAAACTTTAAAAAAATGAATTTTAAAATGATTTTTTCATGTAATTGGAAAAATAAAATATTATTTGAAATTAAAACATTAGAGATATCACAAGCAAAAATGGGCATGATAAAAGACAAAAATGGTAGAGATTTAACAGAAGCAGAAAAGATTAAAAAGAGTTGGCAAGAATATATAGAAGAACCACACAAGAAAGATTTAATGTCACCAGTAACCTCAATGGTGTGCTAACTGCTCTAGAATTGGATATCCAGGAGAATGATGTCAAACAGGCCTTGGGAAGCATTGCTAAAAGTAAGGCTAGTGGAGGTGATGAGACTCCAGCTGAGCTACTTAAAACCCTAAAACATGATGCTGTTAAAGTGCTACACTCAATATGCCCACAAATTTGGAAATACAACAGTGGCCACAGGTTGAAAAAAAGATCTGCTTATGCCCCGATCCTAAAGAAGGACAATTCCAAAGAATTTTCAAATCACCTATGCACTCATGTCACATGCCAGCAAGGTTAGGTTTAAGATTCTGCTCACTAGGCTTCGGCAACATATGAACTGAGAATTACCAGAAGAATAGACTGATTTTTAAAGAGGCAGAGAAACTAGACACCAAATTGCCAACATTCACTAGACTATGGAGAAAGGAAAGGATTTCCAGAAAAAAACATCTATTTCATTGACAAAACTAAAACCTTTGACTATGTGGATCACAATAAAATGTGGTCCCTCAAAGAGATGGGAGGACCAGATCATCCTACTTGCCTCATGAATATGGGTCAAAAAGCAACAGTTAGAACCAAACACAGAGCAATTAATTGGTTTAAGATTGGAAAAGTGGTATAACATGGCTGTATATTGTCATCTTATTTATTTAATTTATATACAGAATACATCATGTGAAATGCCAGGCTGGACAAATTAAAAGCTGGAATTAAGGTTGCCAGAAGAAATTCTCAGGTATGTAGATGATATCATTCTGATGGCAGAAAGTGAAGAAGATTTAAGAAGCCTCTTAATGAGGGTGGAAGAGGAGAGTATAAAAGCTAGCTTGAAGTTTAACATTAAAAACAAAACAAAACAACTTTGAGTACATCCTGGCCAAATGGCAAGGTGAAGCTCCTTCTAAGACACTTGTTGAAACAGCTAAGGAAGCAACTGAAAAGGTGAAGGAAACTGCTCTGGCAGTTATTGAGATGGCCAAGGACCTGGCCAGCAAGGCAACCACCATGAAACATTAGCAGCAACAGCAGCACTATGTTTAAAGGAGTCATCCTACTGCTTCCCCTGCAATAAAAAGGCCCTGCTGACCTACCAGATCTCCAGTACCCAAGGCTGAGAGTTTCTGGGGAAGACCTGGCATTGGGCCAGAAGCCTCAGCCCCTAAGCATACCATCAACACGATGCAAGCCCACAGACAATCCAGCTCTTGTCCCATTACCTGCCCTGCATTCGAGTTGTAATTTATCATTAAAAATCAATTTTCAGTGCAAAAAAAAAAACATTAAAAAAAAAACTAAGATTATGAAAACTGGTAACATTACTTCCTGGCAAATAGAGGGAGAAGAAATGAAAGTTATGTTAGACTTTATGTTGTGGGGAAAAGATTAGCCAGCATGATGTGCCTGTATCAAAGAAGGTGCTATGCTCTATAAGTGAAGCAACATTGCAGTAGCTCAAAAGAAAAGAGAGATGTGGAAATTTAGAGCCATCCCCACTCCAAACATCCTGTAGAGTCTTTGTGTCTCCTGTGGTAGAGCCTTACAAGCTCGTATTGGTCTGATCACTACAGACAACAGCTGCAGCTATGAAACTAAAAGACACTCCTTGGAAGGAAAGCTATGACAAATCTGGACAGCATACTAAAAAGCAGAGACATCACCTTGCTGACAAACTATAGTCAAAGCTATGTTTTTTCCCACTTAGCCATGTACAGCTGTGAGAGCTGGACTATAAGGAAAGCTGAGCCCCACAGAATTCATGCTTTCAAATTGTGGGGCTGGTAAAGACTTCTGACACTGACAAACATGACACAGTTGTTGACTTCAAGGAGCTTCCCTTCTACTACATTTGAAATTTGCTATTTTTCACTTTGTTGCACACATGCAGGCCCAAACCTATACGTGGCACATGCATGTCTCTATGGAATGGCAGGAAAAATTCTTCATAAAGGAAATTCTTGACTCTCAAAGACTTAGGGGTAATCTCTATTACTTGGTGAGTTATAAAGGATACAAAGCCTGGCCTTCTACCTTTATACCTCGGAGCTTTTTATCTATATGTGTAGGAACTTCTGCCATGACCAGACCCTGTTCCCCCGAAGCAGATTCAGGTTCTGTCCTTACCCACCTCACCCTTTCTGCCCTTCACTTCCACTCTCAACCCTGAGGCAGGGCCGATACAGAGGAGGGGAAATGTACAGAAAGATACACGTGCACATTAGGACAAAAAATATATTTTTTAACACTTTATTTGGTTGAAGCCAAATAGGATAAATCCTGCAGGGTCTATGAGTAGAGTTGTCTGGTTGCATGTGTTCTCACTTCTAACTTTAAGGAGTAGTAAAGATGGGGCTAATAATCCTGAGGGAATGGCCTTTAGATATAGTTTAAAGGGAACCTCAGGAAATTTTCTCTAACAATAATCTTATCTAGAGTTTTTTTTTTGTATACTTTTATCTTACTTGAATTGATTGTGTGACATGGGAAACATTGGGAAAAGATAAGCCAGCATGATGTGCCTGTATCAAAGAAGGTGCTACGCTCTATAAGTGAAGCAACATTGCAGTAGCTCAAAAGAAAAGAGAGATGTGGAAATTTAGAGCAATCCCCACTCCAAACATCCTGTAGAGTTTTTGTGTCTGTCCTGTGGTAGAGCCTTACAAGCTCGTATTGGTCTGATTAGCCACAGTCAGACACTCAATACTTGGACTCCAACATAATGATGCCATTTGGTCCTCTTCTGGAACAAAGAACAACAACCAATATGGTGACTTAATTTCTTTTGAAAAACTTTACTCCTTTTGAAAAATTCTGTTCCTTTTGAAATTGTGTGTCATCCTGAACAGAAATTTTCATGCTATCAAACTTTAACTTCCCAGTTCCCCTAGCACCCATTACAGCACAATGTAGAACACTGCGATTTTGTAGCTACCAGTGATATCATATCTGATGATTCTCTGCTTACTATAAATTATTCAAAAGCAATTTCAGCTTACCAGAAATGAATTTGCCTTTCTATCCGATATTTAGCCATTGCCAAATAAAATAATGATACACAAGACTATATGAATGGATAGCAACCACTTCTCCAAATACTATGCTTTGCAAGTTAAACTGACCTAAATTCAGGTCCCTTTACATCCAGAATACAAAGCAGTCTGATACTTTGTTGGAAGAGAGGACTGGTAGAGAATTAATATTAAAGTGACCTTAAGAGCTCTCCATTTCTAATGAAAAATTTCAAGTTGCAAATGTTCTTTCTGAACACATTCTTCATTGCTATGGCTAGTAATACCTTTGTAAGTCTTTTATTTTAAGATTTCTTGGGTAGATTTTCAAGCAAGTCACTTATGCATTATAAAGTCCTTAAAACCTAACAGAATATGACAGAGGATATACTCTGATTTTGAGGGTATATCCACCTGGGTATTTGACTAGTGAGAAATAGGCATTAGCCCCTGCTACCATATTTAATGCAAGTATGGCGCTAAATTTTAAAGAGACATTATCTTACTCTTGAGGTGACAGGGAAGAAGGGGAGACAACTATATAATTAATAGATGGGATGGGAACTGGATAACTGATACTTGGTGGCCTGAGTTTTGTCCATAATGACATCACAGGTAAATAACACAGAAACAAAAAGTACAAAACTAAAAATAATCTTTAGGCAATGAATAATTCTCTAAGGATACATGTAGACTCACAGCAAAACTATCAGTATAAAGAGATTTTATTGTGAAAGACAGTGATATTTAATTGAATAATTTTCCCCTTTCAATTATTTAGTCAGTATTTTAGATTCAAAATGGAAAGGGAATAGGGGAATTCTGTGAGTAATCTGCTTCGGGCTAGGGATAATAGTCACACTAATATAGCTTTTGAAGGCCTTGTAAAAAGTGGTTGAAGTGCGATTAATAGAAAAGAAGACCTCTTTTTACTTTCAGCAAACAGCAAAAGATAATGCAATTTTAAAAGAGGTCTTCTCATTCTTTAGAGAAGTCATTGTTGCCATTGTTGACAGACTCAGCAGCTCAACAGGAAAGTTAAAAGAAAAAAATTATTTATTTTTAAGAGAATATAGGTCAGAAAAGGAACACATAAGTGCCCAAGCTATATGTATACTTTCTACTAGGACTGCAGGGTTTTTTAGTTTAAATTTTTTTAAAGCACTAAAAAATCTGAACAAAACTACTCCCTTTGTTTTCTATGCTTTAGTTTTCTAAATCTAGTATGATGAAAACAACACATCTTCAGAAAATAATTCCCCCGGTTCCCTAGCTGAAAGCATTTGTCTTTCTGCTACTCGTAATTGGTGTATAGGGTGTGGTCCCTACCCCTAAATTCACAATTTCTTTTTACATCTTCCTCTTTATTGTGCCTCTTGGAAGATGATGATGTATTTCAATACTTATGAGAATTAGACAATGAACATTATAAGCTGAAAATCATACTGTCCACATATATACAGTAATTGAAAAGACCCTCATACTTTTAAAATTATTTTAAAGAGTAAATAAAAATGTTTCTGATATATAACAAGGAAAAAATATCACTGTTTGTATAAGACCTAATGTCCTATTTCTAAATGAAAATGGGAAAAATCAATCTCTAGTCCACTGTAGCTTTGTATGTGATTTATTAATTTTCTCTTTCTGTTCTGAAGATCTGAAGAGAGAACAGAAGGCAATAGCTAGGATTCAGTAAAAAGAACACACTGGGGACCTGATTCTGCTCTGAGACCCTGGGCTATTGACCTCAATCCCTCTGACTTTGAGTTTCCTTATCTGTAAAATGAAGAGGTCAGATTCAGGGATGGGGAACCTGGGGCCTCGAGGCCACATGTGGCCTTCTAAGTCCTTGAGTGAAGCCTTTTTCCTGAGTCCAAGTTTTATAGAACAAATTTTTTTATTAAGGGGATTTATTCTGTGAAATTTGGATGCAAATGGCTGCACTTGAGGACTTAGAGGGCCACAAGTGACCTTGAGGGTGCCACATGGCCCTCTAGGTCCTCAAGTGCACCCCCTGGCAGGTGATCTATAAGGTCCTTACCTAAAGTTGTGTGGTACATTGGGAAAACAGCATAGGGTGAATTCTATATGCTTAAAGGCTGGAGAAACTCTGACTGTTATAGGCAAAATCGTGAAGTAAAGGGAAATTTATCTTACATCTCTACTTCTTTAGTTTCTCCCTCTCTGTGCATTTGCTTCTATCTTCTCTGCCCTTGGCCTCTCTTGTACCTTCCTTCTGGTCTTGGTTGCTTGTAGCATTTTATGAAGGTCCCCCTTCCTGGAAATGCCCTCTTTAAGGGTCCTTACTCTTTTTCCAGGGATCAAAACTCTGATGACCTAATTCAGGACAAAGTATTAATGACTGTGTTACCCAGCTTGGCATCATGGAGAACACTGAATCTGCAGACGGAAGTGGGTTTGCATTGGGCTTTTTCACTTACTTTGGGTATTTTTTCCATTTTGGACCTCAGTAAAATGAGGGGGGAGGGGTGTGCACTAGATGGCCTCCAGAGTTTCTTCCAGCTCTATGATTCAATGATCTCTAGTATCAAAATTCCATCACTTAAGATTAATTTATTTATTTTCTTGTTTATATCATTCATTTCCTCAAGATTTTGAGTTATAAATTTTCTCCCCATCTTTCCCCTACCCAACACCTCAAAACAGCCATCTCACTGTATGACTCCTCCCCCAATCTGCTCTCTCCTATGTCCTCCCCCTCGCCGCTTTGACTTTCCAGTAGGGCAGGATGGATCTCCCTCCCACAGTGCCTGTGTATCTTAATTCC
>JAQQSV010013267.1:0-12565 GCA_028646515.1 Pseudochirops corinnae | reverse complement strand
CATATTTACCTTTTTATGTATCTCTTGAGTATTGTGTTTGAATATCAAATTTTCCATTCAGCTCTGGTCTTTTCATCAGGAATGCTTGAAAGTCTTGTTCTATTAAATGTTCATTTTTCCCCCTGAAGGATCATGCTTAATTTTGCTGGGTAGGTAACTGATTTTTGGTTGTAATCTTAATTCCTTTGCCTTTCAAAATATTGTATTCCAAGTCCTCCACTACTTTAACATGGAAGTTGCTAAATCTTGTGTGATCCTAATTATGGCTCCATGATATTTGAATTGTTTCTTTCTGGTTGTTTGCGGTATTTTCTCCTTGACCTAGGAGCTCTAGAATTTGACTGTAATGTTTTTTGAGAGTTTTCATTCTGAGATCTCTTTCAGGAGGTAACCAGTGGATTTCTGTTTTACTCTCAAGTTAAAATATGGGGGCAGTTTCCTGTTATGATTTCTTGAAACATGATGTCTATGATCATGGCTTTCTGGTAGTCTAATAATTCTAAAATTAACACTCTTCGCTCTGTTTTCCAGGTCAGTTTTTCCAGTGAGATATTTTGCATGTTCTTTTTTTATTCTTTTGACTTTGTTTTGTTTCTTGATGTCTAATGGAGTCATTAGCTTCCACTTGCCCAATAATAATTTTTAAGGAATTATGTTCTTCATTGAGCTTTTGTACTTCTTTTTCCATTTGCCAATTCTACTTTTTAAGGAGTTCTTTTCTTCAGTGAATTTTTGTGGCACTTTTAAAACATTAAGCCAATTCTGTTTTTTTAAGGTATTATTTTCTGTAATATTTTTTGTGCCTTTTTCCTCCACCAAGTTGTTAATTCTCTTTTCATTATTTTCTTACATCACTCTTCTCAATTTTTCCTTTACCTCTCATTTCTTTCTTTAACATTCCAGGAATTCTTGCTGGGCTTAGATCCAATGAGTATTTTTTCTTTTGCTTGAGACTTTGCTTGTGGCTGTTTTCACATTATTTTTTTTCTTCTGAGCTTGCTTTTTTGTCTTCCATACCACCATAGCAGATTTTTATGGTCAAGTTCTTATTGTTATTGTTTATTCATTTTTCCTGCCTATTTTTTTTTTACTTTGAACTTTGTTTTAAAAAAAAGTTGTATTTTGTCCACTTAGGGGTAAGGATGCTTTGTCACAAGCTTCAGGCTTTTTCCTGTTATTATTTTCAGAGCTAGTTTGGGGGTCAGTGCTTCCCCGGTGATATGATCTTGGGAGAGGTATGAATTATTGCTATCCGTGTCTGTCCTCTGGTCTTTGCTAAGGAAAGGTCTCTGCAGCCCTGCAGCTGCAAGTACTAGCACTCCTTTTGGTCCTGGAATTAGGACCAGGTCCCCTTCTCCTAGCATTCCTGTCTGCCTTGTAACTGGCACCAGTGCCTCTGCTCCCTTGTGACTGATCATAAATGTTCCTCTCTACCCTGGAACTGTGACCCAGAACTGCTTCTGGGCAATGGAGTTGCCAGTCAGCACCAGCTGCAAGCAAAAGGTCCCCTGTAATCTCTTTCTGACCAGGTGTCCAACCCCTTTACTGTCTCTGAGCAGAGGACTCCCAAAGTTGCTGCTGTCACAGTCACCACCAAGGCCTATGCTGGTGATGCTGTTGAACTCTAGGCTAGACACAAACCTCTCCTGTAGACCTCCTAAGTTGTCGTAGGCTGGAAAAATATGTCACCTCCAACCTTTTGTTGGCTCTGACACTCAAAATTTTATTTGAGGAGTTATTTTAAGTTATGGGGAGAGTTTAGCTGTGGGACTGCCAGTATTCCCTTATCATGTCTCTACTTTTCCAGTTCTTTGCTATGACTGGATAAGTAGGAACTAAATTTCAGTGGAATAGGTATACAGGAACGGAGCGACCTCTTCCCCTTGTCCACACCCATCCACACATATGCTTCAAGGAACCATCTTGGCAAGAAATCCAGGAACTGAATTTGGGGGGTGTGGTTAGTTGTGTTGGAATTGAGAGAAACAAAAGGAAGCAGGATATAATGACTTATTTGTGATTTGGTTTAGAAAAATATAAAAATGAGATCATGTGTTCATAGTCTTTGGAGGAAAGTCTGTTGGACAGTAAGCTGTTGGGCATGAAGTCATCTTGAGAAGACAGATATTATATCACTCTTTGCCATTATAGACCCTTGTTCTAACAGCACTCTGCAACTAATTGCTACTCACCAGAATCAGCGAACTTTGTAGGGACTCACTGTACTATGTTATATACATAAAATAACATCAGAAATTGCCAAATGTGTAGCAACAAATATCGTCTTGGCCCTTAAAATAACTCATGCCAAAAAAAAAAAAACCTAGGATCAATTTTGCATTTTTCATGAGTAAATTTGTTGTAGATCTGTATGTAGGAAGGAATCGGCACTTAAAGGGAGAGATTTAGTGTGAATTATTGTGAAAGAACCCCTAAGTCAGCGGTTCTCACCTGTGGGTTATGTTCAGTTTGTAACAATGTATCCTGCATATCAGATATTGACATTATAATTCATAACAGTAGCAAAATCACAGTTACAAAGTAGCAACGAAAATAATTTTATGGTTGGGGGCCACTACAACATGAGAACTATGTTAAAGGGTCTCAGCATTAGCAAGGTTGAGAACCACGGCCATAAGTAGAGATTTGTTTGTGGAGGAGGGGGCATTTTATTTTATTTTTTGCTTTTTGGATGGCAATTGGGGTTAAGTGACTTGCCCAAAGTCACACGGCTAGTTAATGTGTCAAGTGTCTGAGGTCAGATTTGAATTCAGGTCCTCCTGACTCCAGGAGGAGGGGGCATTTTAAAAAGAAAAACAGATAAAAACGAAACCAGAAACCAGAGTGCTGGAAAGATGACATTAAGACTAGAAAAAATTGTGAGTTCATCTGTCCCTTAGAATGTCTCACCATACAGCCACCCCCAAGTATTCTCAGGGCCTCAGGTGGCTTCAGATTGCTTAGGTACTTAGCCACCACACTTTTGTCTTCCAGAATGTTTGGGAGGTTCAGGACCCTAAAACACTACTTAGAATAATAACAGTAGTAACAATAAACAGGCATTTATATAACATTTTAAGGTTTGCAAAAATGCATTTATCTCATTTGATCCTTGTAGCAACGCTGTGAGGTAAGTGCTGTTGGAACTGACTGTTGCTTGAACATGGCACTCCATCTCCCATCTAATTTCTTTCTTGCTGAACACTTGATTTCCTTCCAAACTCAGCTGCATTACCATCTTCTGCATAAAGTTCTTCCTGAGACCCCCAGTGACTAGTGTTCCCAAACTCCTTTTCATTTATATATGCATTTATAAGTAGAATTGAAAAAAAATATACTTAATTATATTTAATTTGAGGGGAGAGGTCAATACCACCCCCATCTAATTTTAGCCTTTATATATTAATTAGAATTAACTTCACTAACTCTCATCTTACAGAAAAGGAAACTTAGACTGAGTGAAGTTACGGCACTTGCTCAGGTTCACATAGCTCCTGATTGTACTATAGCATCCTTTCTGACTGATCACTAATTTCAGTTGGTGGGATTAGGAAGACTCTGGGTGAGGAACAGGAAAGTTTATGTAACTAAGCAAGCAACATTTTATATCATAAGCTGTATGAAGTCTTTCCATTTTTGGAATGGATAGAACTGTTAGAATGAATGAATGGAAGAAAGCGGTTATGATGTTTTTCAATTAACAGTCATCAAGATATTATAGACATTCTTTGGATCCTTTTCCCTGCAAATTCCTACCCTTTCTTTAAAGTTCAGTCTTAAGATGGCCAGGGAAGATTATATATGGAAATGACTGTGATGAAAAGGCAGCAGTAAAACTTTGTTTTTTTGAGAGGAAGAAAGAGAAAAGAAGGAAAGAGGGAGGGAGAAGAGAAAGGGAGGAAGAAAAAGAGGAAAGGAAGGAAGGGAAGAAAGAAGGAAAAGGCGATTGTTAAGGCTGATGAATGAAAGTTTCTCTGTTCTTGGAGGAAATAAGATAACTGGTGGTCAGGACATATTTGAAATTGTTGTTTGAAGACTGCCTGGAAGACTGGCACATCAGACCAACCTCTGTCACTAGCTCTGTCATTTTATTCCCATCTGTCTTGTCCCTGTGAGATGGGAATGATGTTTCCTGCATACTTACTCCACAGAATTGATTAAATTAACTGAGATGCTTCTTCAAAGCAAGCCTTGTGTCTGTTTCTTATCTATCCATCTCCCTGTAACACTTAAGTGTTTTCTACAAGTGGCCACTAGATGAATATTATTGATTCAGTTGTTAATTTGTATCAACTCTTTGGAATCCATCCTTTATGGAGGAAGTACTCCACTCACAGCAATTCTCATTAATGAACTGAGAGAGAGAGAGAGAGAGAGAGAGAGAGTGTGTGTGTGTGTGTGTGTGTGTGTGTGTGTGTGTGTGTGTGTGTGTGTATTTAACGCTTACTACCGAAGGATATAAGGTGCTGCCAGGTTGGCACACTAACTACTTGAGAGTGTATTTGCATCATAAGTGTCAGCCCAGTAACCGTGTAAATGACTTCCATGAAGGGACAAAGGATTCTTTCATTTAAGGGGGAAAAAAGGAGCCAGATCTGACTTGTATGGTTGGTGGTATGGCTGACTGTTTTTCACCTCGGCTGCCGCTATTGTTTGTGGTCAGTGATCAGATGAATTTTGAAATGATTGCCAAGCGTAGGGGCGTAGACACATTTTCTTCCATAGAACTTTGCCCTCTGATCTTATCTACGCCTAGGTGGGTGTGTGAGTACAACTAGGGTTAGCAGTAAAAAGCAGCAACCTGATTTACTTGTATCTTTAACTAAAGATATTCCCTTAACTAAAACTCATTTCTCTTTGTTTTCTAGGGAACTGGACATGAGCTCTACAAGAATAATGGATATTAAGATGCGGGAAGCGGCAGAAGGGCTTGGTGAAGATAGCTCAGGTAAGTTCTTTGCTCCTTCTGCCTCATAAAGGGACCTTGTTGGAAGGCAGATAAACCTGTGGGTCACAGGGTCATTCATTTCTGTACAGGAAGAGGAAGGAGTCAGTGGCCCAGAGGCAGACCTCAGGCCCAGAGGCAGACCTTGAGTAAATGGGTACACTTCACATAGGTGATTTGATGGAGGGAAAGGAAAGAATTCCAGGTAATTTCTGTTGCTTTCAGGAACATCTTTTTACTCCATGGTAAAACAGGTAGCATTTTTGGAGAGGGTTTTTTCATGTTCTTTGGAATAAACATTCCTCAGTTTTTAAGAGTCCTGAAAAGGGAGAGAAGGAAAAATAAAAACATTTAGCATGCTAGACTACCCAAGGAGTCCGTAAGAAACTGGTTCTTGTCTAAGAAAGTAAATATTCCTCAGAAGAAGTCATTCTTTCTTATCAAGAGCTCCTCATTTCTCCTTTCATTGCTCCTTCCTTTCCTTTCCTTTCCTTTCCAGGAACTTTTTATCATACTTTTTATTTGTCAACGAATTTTTGTCTCATTATTCAGAAATTTTCAGTGAATATGATTGCTTTGTGCTTTATCCATATATCTGTCTATTGATTTTCTGTAGTTAAGTTATAAACCTGACATTAGAAAGCAATTCCTTTCCCTATAACATACCTTGTGACCTAATTAGCTTTTTCTCTACTGCAATTAGTCTTACATTTGGTAATAAAGCTATTCTTATCTTTAGTATTTAATGTGCTGGGCACAGAAGGTGAGTTTTCCAAATATAGCCCCTGCATCATGATAAGCTTTCTCATTCAGGAAGAAAAATCACTAATTACATTAAGCCTGAGCTTAAAGTTCAGATACTCATTTCAGTAGGGATTGCATTTCATAAGTTGTAGGCGTTTTCCTTCTTGATACATCATTAGCATGACTGCTGCTTCCTCTGGCAAACTACTAGATCATGATCAAAAAATGATACAGTAATGATTTGGAACTATTACTATAGGATATGTTACTGAGATTTACTTTCACTGTTTTCCTTGATGGAAGTATTTCTGTGATGAACAAAGACTTATAAAGTAAGAGATATAAGGGGAAAGTGGTAAGGGAAGCTGCAGAAAGATTTACTCACTGCTTTATTTATTGTTGGAAGGATTATACTTAATTTATAATTAGAAAAATGTCCATGACCACATAGGATACTTCCTTACATTGAAGAAGACTGCTACAATCATTTAGGAGACATTTCTTGCCAATATACTAGCCAGAATTCTTTTGAACTGGCTACTCAATGACACAGTCAACTTTAGAGCATAGGATAGTATGGGTTTATAGATTTTAAAGTAGAAAGAAGTCTTGGAGGTAGTAGATCATCCAGTACAACCCCTTCATTTTATTCCTTAAATTTTGTTGTTGTTGTTTCTTCAATTAACAAAGATCTATTTTTTTTCTCCTTCCCACATATTGGGGCAGTGGAGGGATAAAACCCTTGAAATAGGCATAATCAAGCAAAATCAATTCTCACATTGGCCACATCTGAAAAATGTCTTGTTCTGCATCCTGAATACATTACCCTCTCTCGGGGTGAAAAGCAGGCTTCATCATTAGTCCTCTGGAATCATTGTTGGTCACTACATTGATCAGAACTCTTAAGTTTTTCAGAGTTATTTGTTTTTACACTGTTATTGTAACTAAATAAATTGTTATACTGTTTCTACTGACCTCCACTCTACATCAGTTCATACAATTCCTCCAAAACTTCTCTGAACTCATCCCTTTCATTCTTTTTTACATGATAATAGTATTCCCTTATGTTTATATATCATAATTTCTTCAGATATTCCCCAATTGATGGGCATCCCCTTAGTTTTTAGTTCTTTATTACTAAAAAAAAAAAAAAAAGACCTGATATAAATGTTTGTACATATAAGTCCTTTTCCTCTTTCTGTGATCTCTTTGGAGTGTCTATAGACCTAGTAGTTCAACCTCCTTATTTTTCTCTATGCATTATATCAGAGTTTCTTAAACTTTTTCCACTTGCAGTCCCTTCAGCACTTCTTAAACTGGGTTGTGACCCCATGACTATATCATGATACACATATATACATATACATGTATATGTGTCTATCTGCGGCAACCCAAAAACCTTGGTGAGGTTTCAGTCTTTAATAGCTTAAAACTACACTAAGAGTTTTATAACATCATGTGTCTATGCATTTATATGTCACATGTGCATTGTGTGTATACACATGTGCATATTATACAATAGCGTGCTACAAAAGTTTTCTGCATATTTGTGTACACATATATGTGCACATTTAAATATTGTTGTTCAGTGTTCAGTCATGTCTGGCTTTTCTTGATCTGATGAACCATAGCACACCAGATCCTCCTGTCCTCTACTATCTGCTGAGATCTGTCCAAGCTCGTATTTGTTCTTCTATGACACTATCTGACCATCTCATCCTCTGCCATCCTCTTTTCCTTTTGCCTTCAATCTTTCCCAATATCAGGGTCTTTTCCAATGAGTCCTGTCTTCTCATTATGTGGCCAAACTTCAGCTTTAATACTTGACCTTCTACTGAATAGCCTGAATTAATTTCTTTAAGCATTGACTGATTTGATCTCCTTTATGTCCAAGGCACTCTCAAAAGTCTTTTCTATCACTATAATTCAAAAGCATCAATTCTTCAATGTTCAGCTTTCCTTATAGTCCAAGTCTCACTACTATTGGAAAAACTGTAGCTTTGACAATATGGACCTTTGTCAGTGAGGTGACATCTCTGCTTTTTAGTATGCTGTTCAGATTTGCCATAGTTTTCCATCCAAGAAGCAAGCATCTTTTAATTTCATTGTTGCATATACATATGTGTATATATGTACATAACATATTATGTTTAGGGTACTATAAAAGTCTTTGGTATTTATGCCCACAATACATGCATGCATGTATGTGTAGTTTGTGTATATTATAATTTTATACATGTATATGTCCATATAGAATATTTATAAAGCTGTTAAAAATACAAGGTGACCATCTAGGTGACACAGTAGACATTGCACCAGCTCTGGAGTCAGGAGGACCAGAGTTCAAATACAGCCTCAGACACTTACTAGCTGAGTGACCCTGGGCAAGTCACTTAACCCTCTTTTGCTTTAGCTTACTCATCTGTAAAATAAGCTGAAGAAGAAAATGGCAAACTACTCTAGTATCTCTGTGAAGAAAACTCCAAATGGGGTGATGAAGAGTCAGACACAACTGAAATGACTCAACAGCAACAATAAATATAAGTTGAATAGGGAGAAAAGTCAAGTCACTTGTTTAACTTGCCTGGACCAACAGTGTTTTCATCTGTGAAATGAGGGGTTTGAATTAGGTGACCGCTAAGCTCCCTTCCAATTCTGGAGGTATACGATCCATGTTGTAGTCTGTGTGAACTCTCTGAGGACAGGTATTGACTCAGTTTTGTGTTTTGTGTCCCAGTTGCCTGTGCAGTGCCTGGCTCACAGGACGTAGAGATAGAGCCTTGAATCCCTGATTGTCAGGTGAGGAAGCTACCTCTATCAATGCAAGATGGTACTTTCTCTACCCCTTAATCATCTGAAGGTATCGCCTTGCTTTAAGACTGAGAGCTCCGAGAGTTTAAATGACTTCCCACGGCCCTTATGTGTCAGAGGTGGGAGCTGTACCCAGGTCTTTTTGGCTTTGAAGCCAACTCTACCCATTCTATGTTGTTGTTTTGCTAAGTTGATGCTCTGGGTCATTGATATATCTCATTTTCCATGTGCTAAGTGCTAGGAATACAAAAAGAGGCAAAAAAATAGCCCCTGCCCTCAAGGAGATTAAAATCTACTAGGAGAGACAGGAAACAAATGTGAATAGACAAGGTATATACCGGATCAATAGGCAATAATTAACAGAGGGAAAACACTAGAATTAAGAGGATTTGGGAAAGACTTCATATAGAAAGTGATATTTTAGTTGGGACTTCAAGGAGGTATGTAGGACAGGGAGCTAGTGCAATGGATAGAGTGCTCAGCCTAGAGTCAAGAAGACTCATAACTTCCTGGATTCAAATCTGGCCCCAGACACTTACTAACCATGTGACTGTGGTCAATTCACTTACCTCCTCTTCTAAAATAAGCTGGAGAAGGAATGGCAAGTATCTTTGCCAAGAAAACCCCCAACTGGGGTTATGAAGAGTTGGGTAGAACTTGGGGACAAAACACACAAAAAAAACTGAATAACAAAAAGGGAACTGAAGGAAGCCAGGAGGAAGAGAGAAGGAGAGAGGGTATTCCAGGCTCGAAGGACAGCCTGGGAAAATGCTCAGAGCCAAGAGCATTGTCTTGTTCCTAGAATAGCAAAGAGGCCAGTATCACTGAATTGAAGATGATATGGCAGAGAATGAGGTATCAAAAGGACTGGAAAAGGGCACCTGGATTATAAAGGACTTTGAAGGCCAAAGAGAGGATTTTGTATTTGACATTTTGTATAAATGTCAACACTCCCCAAAAGGAATGGCTGAATGTTGAAGGAGCTGAGTTGTATTGATCTCTGGGGGCATCTCTGACTTGCATAGATAACAAGATAAGCTGATCAGGAGTCACATCTTTGAATTTGAGCAATATATTCAATCCATAAATTGCAGATAGACTTTCAAATGAGCTAGATATGGCCCTATTCAAAGGTGGACCCACTTAGGGCCATTCAAAGCCATATAAAGTAGTATCTGTTAAAACTGTTTTATCTGAAATGTAAAGGAAACTGAGGACAAAGTTACCCAGCCATCTTTGATTTAATCTGTAGAACTAGCATTTGCACATCAAACCAGATGGCCAAACACCTCTGCAGTCAGAGACAAGGAGATGGTTTCCAGACATAATTTTTATAACAAAAAAAATTGGAAAAATGACCGACTTGTTTTGAACAGAATTCAGTTGGACAAGGCAGGTCACCTGACTAATTAGTTAGCTTCTCTCTTACTTTGTTAATTATTTGGCAGAAATCCTTTCCTCCAAGTGGTACCTTTTGTAACTGGAAAATGATCCGGGAAAGAAGAACTTGCGGTCCATGGTTTGCGGTCCCCCCATCCCACTACCAACTTCCTTAGAATAGTATATTACTCAACTTTACTCTAGCTCAAGAGAAAAAGGGGTTTAATTTAACTTCTGACTAGCCTTTCTCCAGCTGCCAAAAAGGAGAACTTAGCCTTTGGTCAACCCCCCCCCCCCCTTCTGCTGGAAAGGGAAATTTAGCCTTTTTTGAAAAAACCTTATAAACTTGTGATTATTTTATTCTTCTAAATTATCTGCTACTCAATGATAATATCTATTCACTAAATGTATAGGTAACCTACACTTAAGAGACCATCTATGTTATTCTAGCTTAGCATAGGGTTAACTTTTCCTAGTTCTATAATCAAACTAAAAATAAATTTAGAATAGCTGATATCTTTTTCAGATCCTAGAATCTCAGAGTTGGAAAGAGCCTGAAAGCTTATCCAGTCCAATCCCTACTTAAAACATGAAACCTTTCTTCTGTATCCTAGACACAGTGTTAACCAACAGTCACTTGTGTACCTCTTACAGCGCAAGATTCTTTACCTCCCAGGGCCATATTTTGGACATCTCTCATTATTAGAGCGTGCTGCCTTATTGAAAGGTTATGAGCCAAAATCTATTTTGTGTGCTCCAAGAAAAACATGAGAAGGGGCTATTAGTAATAAAAATACTGATTTCTCACTTTATGACAGAAAATTATGATCAGGAAAGTAGGTAAAGCAATCAGCTGAATATTTGTGAGACAGGATGGTTTCATTTTGAGAACCTTACTTGGTAACTTTGAATGTCAGTAAAAGGTAACAGAAGTGGTTTTCCTGTGGTTGGCAGAGGTCTGTTTAAGGTAAAAATAGCCCCGGTAATTTTGAATGGCCTTAAATAGGCAGGATAATATTTCCCATATAATTGCAGGTAGCCTTCATTTTAAGTAGAGAAGGATTCCCTTAATTAACTGAATTAATTTTTTTTCTTTTAAGTGGTATTTTTTTCCAGTTACATGTAAAGACAATTTTTAACATTTTAACATTTTTTCTAACATTTTAACATTCATTTTTAAATAGAATTTTGAATTCCAAATTTTCTCTCCTCCCTAAGATGGTAAACAATCTGATATAGGTTATACATGTGCAAACATGTAAAACATATTTTCATTAGTCACGTTGTGAAAGAAGAAACAGAACAAAAGGAAGAAAGTACAAAAAAATAAAGTGAAAATAGTATGCCTTGATCTGTATTTAGACTCCATCAGTTCTTTCTCTGGACATAGATAGCATTTTTCATCATGAACCTTTTGGAATTATCTTGGATCATTATGTTGCTGAGAAGAACTAAGTCTTTTGTAGTTGATCATCACAGAGTGTTGCCGTTATTGTATACAATGTTTTCCTGGTTCTGCTCACTGCATTTTGCATCAGTTCATGTAAGCCTTTCCAGGTTTTTCTGAAATCCACCTGTTCATCATTTCTTTTTTTTTTTTTTCCTTTTTGGAAGGGGGAAAGCAGGGCAATTGGGGTTAAGTGACTTGTTCAAGGTCACATAGCTAGTAAGTGTTTAGTGTGAGGCTTTATTTGAACTCAGGTCCTCCTGACTCCAGGGCCGGTACTCTATTAAGTGTGCCACCTAGCTGCCCCCTACTCATCATTTTTTATAGCACAATAATAGGGAATTTATTTTAAAGAATTTAAAAGTTACAGAATAAATAAAATAGGGGGAAAATCATCTTATATTACTGGAGTCTTTGAATTTAAAGAATTTTCATCCTTTTGTAAAAATGCATATAACACCAATTGAAAGTATGCTAATGTAACCTGCATCAATTCATCATTTAACTAGCACATACTTAGCCCAGTCCTCAGCACTATGGAAGAAAAGTAGTTTAAATAAGTTCAAATAAGACAAGTTCTCTTGCCTTATGGAGCTTACAATCCATTAAGGAGTTTTGACAAGTGCACAGCTAACTTTATAGTACAGAATAATGTACAATTAAGTGCAGAAAAATTTAAGAACCATTCAGAATTACTAGGGTTATTTTTACCTTAAACAAACCTCTGCCAAATATATTAAGGAAACTGGTAGGTGAGGTTTGAGGAAAGTTTTAACTTAACCAGAGAAGGCTCCCTGGTAGAAGCTAACATACACATGAATCAAGTTTTAAAAGATGAGTAGGAATTTGGAGTTGTGGGAGGGATGGCTTGGGGAACAACATAAGCAAAAGCAGAGAAGTATAGGGTGGTATATGGGAGTAATTCTATTTGGCTGTTGCATTGAGAATGTGGAACTGGCTTAATCTGAGATAAAGCTTCTAACCTTTCTAAGACTCTCTTACCACAATGTGGGGGAAGGCAGGGGATTGGGAAGTCACTAAAGAGTGTTAAGTAGATGATATGATGATATACTTGGAGAATCCTAGAGAATCAAGTAAAAAAACTTCTTGAGACAATAAATAAATTTAGCAAAGTTGCAGGATATAAAATAAATCTACATAAATCCTCAGCATTCCTATATATTTCCAACGACGTCCAACAGCAAGAGATAGTAAGAGAAACCCCATTTAAAGTTACT
>JAQQSV010013266.1:0-12565 GCA_028646515.1 Pseudochirops corinnae | reverse complement strand
GGAAGGCAAAAGGGAAAGGGTCAACCTTACTCTCATTGAATTTGGCTTAGAGAAGGAATCACATAAACTCTAAACTGGGTATCTTGCCACACAGGAGAGTAGGGGGGATGGGGATGAGAGGTGGGATGATAGAGGGGAGGGCAGGGTGGGAGGGGGAGGGTTGCTGGAAGCATACACTTCTGTAAAGGGACAGAGACAGGGTACAGAATAGAATGGGGGAGGGGCAGGGTAGGAAGGAGGGACATATAATTAGTCTCTCACAATATGTCCATTGTGGAGATGTTCTGCATAACTACACATGTACAACCTGTATTGAATTGCTTGTCTTTCCAGTGGGGGTGGGTGACAAGGCAAGAAGGGAAAGAATCTAGAATTTAAAGTTCTATCATCAAATGTTAAAAATATATATGTATATATTACTATTATTATTACTAACTACATGCAACTTGGAATTAAGATATACAGGCACTGGGGTAGGGAGATCCATCTTGCCCTACCAGAAAGTGGGAGGAGGGATGGGGAGAATATAGGAAAGAGCAGATTGGGGGAGGGGGTATACAGTGTGATTGCTGTTTTGAGGTCGTGGGTAGGGGAGAGATGGGGAGAAATTTTGTAACTCAAAATCTTGTGGAAATGAATGATGTAAACTAAAAAATAAACATGAATTTTAATTTTAAAAAATTTTTAAAAAATGAAAGTGGGACTTTAATTAAGGCTTGAAGGAAATCAGAGAAGCCAGGAGGTGAGGGTGAGTACAAAGAGAATTCTAGGCTTAGGGGACAGCCAGGAAAAACATGTGAAGTTGGGAGATAGAAAGTCTTATATAAGAGATAGGCCAATGGAGGCCAGTGTTACTGGATAGACATAATCAGAAAACACTTAATTGGTGCCTGCTATGTGTCAAGACACTGTGCTGAGAGCTGGAGATACAAATAGGAAAGAGTCCCTGCCATCAAGGCGTTTACAATATAGTGGGTTAAGACAACACACAAAAGAAAACTGAAAAGTAAGTGCCTGTGATGGAGAAATATTCAGCCCAGAGACATGGTGGAGAAACCAAAGAAGTCCAAAATGAGAAGTCAAAGTAATATTGCAGCATTTGTGTGTGGAGTAGAAGAGAGTATAAAAGGACTGGAAAACTAGGTTATGAAAGGCTTTAAGAAGTACCTGGGAATTAGGTTCTATGGGCAGTAATGTAATCTTGAGGTTCCCAGTTCTCCCAGAACTTTTACTTCTACTGAGGACTAAGTAGTGAATAACCAGAAATGGGGAAGGCATTGCTTGGAAATTCTCTGCATCCCTTGAAGTGAGATAGAGTCCCTTTTCAGAATCTTCTTGAACCAGAAGTAGCAACTCTATTTTGGGGGGGTAGTTTGGTACAGTAAGTTAACACCCCTAGATGCTCAACTCTCCTCTCCAATTCTTCATTTCCTCTGGGACTTTGAGTCATATATCTCTTGGGAGAAGATCTTCCTCTACAACTTGTACCCTCTTCCTCCTAGAAAATTTAAGCTTGCTTACAAACAACAGAGAAAGCACCAGAATTATTCTTATTTATTTAAAAAACTTGGTCCGCACAGGTCCTTTTAACTGTAACAGACAGACCTTCCTGTTGAAATTTGCCAGGACCATAAAAATGATCTTTCTTCTCTGGGAATAATCAAGTCAGGGGAGCATTGCTACTCATGTTTCACAATAGGCCCATGAATAGGAGATACAGAAAGAGATACTGCTCCTTAGGTTAATTAATCTGTAGCTGCTTCAGCTTGCCTGCTAGGAAAGGATGAAAGAGTCAGAGATACAGTAAACTATAACCCTGTCTCTAGCTGAGGGTTTGAAAGTATTTTCAAGGAGCTATTTCCCTTTGTCCTTTGTATTATCCTTTTTGGAAAACCAGGAAAGATGAGCACAGCATGACCTAGAATTCAGCCATATGTACCTGATCCTTTATGTTAGGACCTTTCCAGCATCACCCAGCATCACAGAGGCCTTGCCAGTATAGGGAATGTAGGAGAGGCCGCCAGAAAAGAAGGGAACAAGCATAGGGTAACTCTTATTTTCCCAAAACTTTTTGTTCATTGCCCTTTCCCAGTCAAAGAATTCCCATGGCATCCACCTACCTCAGTGCTGCTCCCCAAGGCGGGAGGAAATCCCAGGAAAATTAACTCTCAAAAAAACTGCCAATGTGGGTAGACTATTAAAGCTTCATTATAAAAGATCTTAGTTTTTTATGCTTCAGATGACTATGGTTTAAATCATGAAGTCGTATAATTTTAAAACTGTAAGAGACCTTAGAAATCAGGTCCTTCCACTGTTTTATTTTTCAGATGAAAAAGCTGAGGCCGAGATCAATCAAGTGACTTGCCTGAGGTCCCATGAAAATCATTAGCATCAGGACCAAGACAGCTCCTGATCTTTCTGCTGTACATCATGTCTCACATTGCACTTTGTGATATGTCATCCGGAGGTCACACAAGTATCCTATAATGTAGGTGATTCTGTTCCCTAATATCTCTTAATAACATGACTGCATCATTTTTGTATGCACAAGGAAGAAAACATCTCCATGATTAATTTTGTTTTTCTTTTTAAAATGTGGATATATTTGCATACTTTTTAATCTTTCATTTCATTCAACAAACTTTTCCTACTATACTATGCACAAGGCACTATGCTAAGGTACTGGGGATACAAAGAAAACAATTATGTACCCTCAAGTAGCTTCCATTCTATTGAGTTAAGTATAACATGCATATAAGTATAATACAAAAAAGATTGAAGAGAAAGAGAATTCTTGTTAAGGCTTCATGGGAAAGATGACATCCAAACCTAGTCCTAAAGGAAGAAGAGTTTCTTAAAGTTGGAGATGAGGAAGAGTGTCTAATCCAGGCTTGGGGGATGGTTGTATAAATGCCCAGGAGATGGAGTGTTGAATTCAGAAAGCAGCTAGTAGTTCATATTTGCTGGAAAGTAGAGTTTGTAAAGGAGAGAAGTTTGGAAAAATAGTTAAGAGTCACAGTGTGCAGGTCCTTCAGTGTTAGACTGAGGATTTGCATTTTATCCTATAAGCAACTGGGTACCACTAAAGGATTTAGAGCAAGGGAGTCAGACATGGTGAGACTATTTAGGAATACTACTCTATCAGCTGTACGTGGAGGATGAATTAGAGAGGAGAGAGAGCAGAAACAGGGAGATTAATTATGAGATCTCTGAGAGGTCCAAGGGAGAAGGGAGGATGTTATGAATCAGGATGGTGGCTGTATGAGTGGAGAGGAGACAATTGTAAGTGATGTTGTGGAGTGGCAATGAGAATTTGAGATTATTCATCAAACTCCCTAATTTTACACATGAAGAAATTGATTCTTCTCTTTTGGTTTCTCTCTTTTCCTCTCCTTCATTTTTCTCCACCCCTCTCTGCTTTTACTCTTGCTGTTTTATAATTTAGTATCTGTCAGTGTGCCTTGATTATGCAGATGTACTTTAATATTCAAGGTCAGCACATAGTCAAAAGAAATGTAAATGTGACAAGCCCCTCAAAATACATCTCTATAAATATGTAGTTAGCTACAGACCTACCTGAATATAAGTATGTCTCAGAGTAGGAAATGAAAAATGACAGGTTAGCCATTGAGAGATTCACCTAAGGGATTGGTGTTTTCTGAGTCGAGGAGAGCAACAGGTTTAGTAGGGAGATAATGATATTCACCAAACACAGATTCAGTAGGAACAAATAAGACATGACACATTTGTCATCAGCTAGTCCCAGAGAAGAACCATTTAGCATCTGGGACTTCCTGATGGGTTCAGTCTTTTCTGATCTCAATGTAAGCTTTTATGGATGTTTGGAACCCCAGGAGACCTGGCAGTGCCAGGCTAAAACTCTTTTATCTGAAGTCTGGCAGACAGCATCTGTGTGCCCAAGTCTTGCTCACAGGCGCCTTTCTCCTGAGGGAAACCGAGTTTGGCCCCACCTGCTTGTAAGCAATAACCATACTGCTGGTAGATCTGGTAACTAATACAGAGATGTGGAATCTGGCAGGCTTAATACTGAGCTACAAAGAAGAGTACTATGAACTCTACTGGGAGTTCTTCTCACTTGGTCCATAGTTGGTGTAGTGAGTAGTGAGTGAACACTATATTGGAATTCAAGAGACTCGGGTTCAAGTTTTAATTCTGCCACTAACTCACTACTTTAAAGGTCTTTTCAATCTAGCTCCTTCCTACATCTAGTCTTCTTACACTTTACCCACCAATCCAAAGACACCAGCCTTCTCTTTGTCAATCACAAATGCCATTTCCTAATTTCTTCACTAGCTGTATCTGCCATGCAACAATGCTTTCCCTCCTCACCCCTACCTCTTGGTTTCCCTGACTTTCTTCAATACTCAGTTCAAATCACTCTTCCTACATGACTTCCTTTATTGTCCTCCTCTCTCTCCCCCATCCCCCACTTCATACTTTCCCTCTGAGAATACTGCTAATTTACATTGTATGTATCTTGTACTTATATAGTTTTTTACATACTCTCTCCTCCTTATGTGGGCTCTTTGAGAGCAGGGCCTGTATTTTTGCTTTTATTAGCATAGTACTTTGCACTTAGTAGATTCATAATAAATACTTGTTATCTGACTTGAGTAAATCACTTCAATCACCTTCCTGGATGATGAGCCAGAAGAGAAGAGAAAAATATTACAGAATTGGGAAGGGTCAGAGAGTAAAAATGACAGAGAGAGAAGCTGGGCTATGGGAAGGAATTTGATCTGAGCATCCTTAGCCTCTTGGATGGGAGAAGCAACACTAAAGACCTGAGATTTACGTGCTCCTATTGAATAGACTTCTAAGAAATTCAGGATTCCCAATGCTGCTGCTACAGGTGCCACCTCATCTGCTTCAATGATGAGCCAGCTACAGATCCATGAGTCTGAACTCACATCGTTTTTGTTCATGAAGACTGGGAGGAGGTAGTTTGGGGAAAGGGTAATAAGAGTGTTTTTTGCTTGAATTTATCCCTTGTTCTTTGTCTCACATTCTGTTTTAGAGACAACTAACTGGTACTAATGTCCCTTTGTCCAAGGCATTTAAGTCCTTTTTAAATTGTGTACTGTCATTTTCTCCAGGGCCTGATGTGACAGTTTGGGTCCTGTGGGAAGGATAGGGTAGCATTTCTGGTGATCACCATAAGTTCTTTTCTCTATTCCCAGGAGAGCCTGGAGTTGCTAGATCACACAGTGACCTAGATCAGAATGACCATTCCCTTGTCACGGTATAGCATGTGGATGAACGAGCATGATTGTATCTCATGTTACATTTGCTTTTAATTTTTAGATATGATAGTTATTCTTTTGTTGTATCAGAATATTCTTATTTTCTTTAAAACAAATAACTTTTCACGGAGGTTTGGGAGAGGACTGATGGGTTTCACCTGATGCAAGAAAAGAGGGGAAGTGAGATTTGACAGTATGTACATGGATCTAAAATACCATTGCTGTCCTTCCTCTACCTTTTTTTTTAAACACTTGAGAGAGTTCCCAATTTTAGACATTCTAGTCCATGAGGTCAAAAGATGTTGCAAAGAGGACTGAGGCCTTTTATCCATGATATGGGTAGATAGGGATGGGCTTTGTGGATTGGATTCCTTTATTGCTGGTGGCCTGGCCATCACTTGTCTGTTGTGATCCGGACAAGCAACCAGAGAGTTAAGACTAAACTGTGTGTTGCAACGGGGCTGTAACTTGAACCTGAACTTACAACAATTGGGATCTGTACCAGGACCAGAACTAGGGAAATAGTGTGACCAGGAACAGGAACAGAAGGCTGAACCAATGCAGGGGAGAGGAGGGGTAATGAAGCATCAAGAGCACTGGGGATTCTTTGCTATTGCTGACAGTTAAGTGAAGAACAGGGGATTAGGCAGGGCTGGGGAGATCTGTCTCTTCTCCAATATGTTCTTTGCCTTCCATTTTAAACTCACGTCATTTTAAACTAAAGTCGTGCACACACACACACACACACACACACACACACACACACACACACACATCTAGCTTCCTTGAGGGCAGGACTATCTTCCTATTTATTTTATCCCCAGTGCTTAGCATAGTGCCTGACGAACAGTAAGCACTTATTGGATTCCATTGGGCCTCCTCATTTCCTTTTTTTGTCTCTTCATGATACCCTGGAACAGGAGTTATGAAACTGTCCCCAAGGCACTACAAAGAAGTGGGAGATGTTGTGGGAAGCACTTGTCAAATTTTTTTTTCAGTTTTACTTTGCTATGGTCAATCAATTGTGTCACATAAATACAGCTGGGAAATATCTCAGGTATAAGGCAGGAGTGGAGCCAGGGAGTCCACAATTATTCAGAACCACATTTCATATTACCTTTAGATTAGTACTGAGCCTCTTTCACTGAGGGACCATGGCATCACATATTTAGATTTGGAGAGAATCTTAAAGGCTACTATGTTCAGCTTCCACATTTTATAGATGAGGAAAGAAAAATACAAAGGTTAACTGATTTGCCCTGGGTTCACAGGTTGTATAAAGTAATGATACCAGATTTGAATACAGGTCTTTCTGACCCCAACTTTAGTCCCCTATCTCTTATGCCAGAGGTCTCAATAATGTTACTGCTGCAAAACTGAGCACTGCCTGAATCAGATTAAAATGTAATTAGGAAATATTTAGAAAAATAAAAAAATTCACTAGAACATAGATAACATTAATATGTGGTTTTCCAAATCAATATTTACTGCCTACAGAGATCCTTATGTATGGTTTAGTTGCTCCCTGTTTCTATTTGATATCACTGCCCACCTTAAATATTTCCTTTTTGCCCTGCCATCTAAAGCAGCATGAATTGTGGCAGGGCAGGTGGCTGGCATATGGCATTAAGGATGATCTTCTGGTGGGTGTATTGGCAGCATCTTCCTTTCTGGCTAATTATTTAATAAAGGAATTGTTTGTTTTCCTATACATTTATAGAAAGCAGGCCTTGAGCAGAAAGTAGGCTACCCTTCTAACACAGGGCTTCAAGTGTCACCTGAGATACTTGCCCAGTTCTCGGCCAGATTATATAAAGTGTGTGACGTGAGTTAATGTTATATACACACACGTAAATGCATAGAACAAATATATATGTGTATGTACACACATGTATATGCACATATATACTTGCACAGAAATACAGATATGTCTATATAAACACACATGCATATACTTGTCAAAGAAAATATTAATGCTGTACTCTGTATTATAGGCATTTTATTAATTTTTATTTTTTTATTAATTTATCATTAGTCTAATTTTAAGTATTGTCTTGGTTGAGAGAGAAGTGTCCAAACTACAGAGATCTATCATGTCCTTGGCCGCTTCTCTGACACAAAACATTTTGAAGTAACATTTATAGGATCTTTAAACAAGGAAAATTTCACAACATAATTATAGTTAGGGTCAACACTTGGCCTATTCTAATAGAACACTATTCACTTTATCTCAGTCAGTTAGCAAGCACTGATGAAGTACTTACAATATGATAGATATTGTACTAAGCACTGAGGATACAGATACAAGCAAAAATAAAGATAGTCCCTGACCTCAAGGGGCTTGCATTCTAAATGGGGAATAATGACACATACTGACTATGGTTAAGTAAAGTAAGCCAATATATCAACCACGTCTGACAGGGTGTCTCATTCTATAACTCTAGTTGTCCACCAAGTTGGGGTAGCAATGTTTTGTCATCAGCTTAATCAAGCTTACTCATCCCATCAATCTCTTAGCATCTTTTTAATAGAACTGAGCAAAGTACAGAACCCTGAGGGATTTCAATAGAGTCTTCCCTCTTGGCTGGTATTAATCCACTAATTACTACTTTGCAGGTTCAGGCAGTCATTCTGCAACCATCTGATGAGCCATCTGTCAATAAATCATTTGCTGAACTTTTGCTATGTGCCAGGTGCCATGCTAAGTGATTGGGATACAAAGAAAGGCAAAGAAACAGCCCTTGTTCTCAAGAAGGTCATAATTTAATAGGAGATATAACAAGAGAACAATTATGTACAAACAAGATATAGACAGGATAAATTGGGGGTGTCCAATTTAAATCCTGTCTGGCCATACCTCGAGTACATGGAGGGGAATAAGATGTAAGAAGAATGGAAAGGTAGAAGGGAGCTAATTTGTAAAGAGCTTTAAAAGTCAAACAGAGGATTTTATATTTGATCTTGAAGATGAAAGGGAGCAACTAGAGTTTATCTTTATATCTATATATTTGTGTGTGTATATATAATATTTTATCTTTCTTCAATTGCATGTTAAAACAATTTTTAACATTTAAAAAAAGTTTTGAATTCCAAATTGTATCCTTTCTTCTTTCTCTCCCGCCTTCCTGAGATGGTGAGCAATCAAATATAGACCATACATTTGGAATCACGGAAAACATTTTCATATTAGTAATTTTGTACAAAAAGGCTAGAATTTTTTGGAATTTATTTATTTATTCACTTTTAGTTTTCAGCATACATTTCCACCAGATTTTGAGTTTCAAATTTTCTCCCTAACTCTCCCCTATCCCCCACCCCAGGATGGCAAGCATACTGATTACTCATTCCTCCAGTTTGCCCTCTCATAAACCCCCCTGTTCTTCCCCTTCCCTCCTTCCCCCCTACTTTATTGTAGGGCAAGATGGATTTCTATACCCCATTGTGTATATATCTTATTTCCCAGATGCATGTAACAACAGTTTTTTAACATCTGTTTTTAAAACTTTGAGTTCCAGATTCTCTCTCTTCTTCCCTCCTCACTCACTCTCACTGGGAAGACAAGTATTTTGATATATGTTATGCAAGTGTAGTTATGCAAAGCATTTTCACAGTAGTCATGTTGTGAAAGATTAACTATATTTCCCTCCATCTTATCCACCCCCCCATTTATTCTATTTTCTTCTTTGACTCAGTCCCTTTTCAAAAGTGTTCCCTTCTGACTATTCTCTCCCCTAATCTGACCCCTCTTCTATCATCCCCCCTTTTATATTCTTCCCCTTTACTTTCCTATATGGCAAGATACTCAATTGAATGTGTATATTATTCTCTCCTTAAGCCAAATCCAATGAGAATAAGGTTGACTCATTCCCTTCCACCTCTCTGCTCTTCCCCTCCATTGTAATAGCTTTCTCTTGCCTCTTTTATGTGAGATAATTTACCCTATTCTATCTCCCTTTTTCCTTCTCCCAATACATTCCTCTCTCACCTCTTAATTTTACTTTTTAGATATCATACCTTCATATTCAACTCACCCTGTGCCCTCTATGTATACATGTACACAATACACACACACATACACACACCTATACATACATATGTATGTATATACACACACACATATATATATATGTATATATATATTCCCTTCAACTATTCTCATATTGAGAAAAGTCTTATGAGCTTGCTTTGAGCTCATTAAGGGGACCGTTACAATGAACCATTACTTAAGATCTGAAGAGAATAAATGATATGACATTGAACTATGAAAAAAAAGTCTTATGAGCTACAAATATCATCTTTCCTTATAGAAATGTAAACCACTTTAAGTTTAAGTTCAACTTTAATAAGTTCTTTATGATTTCTCTTTCCTGTTTACCTTTTCATGCTTCTCTTGCTTCTTGCATTTGAAAGTCAAATTTTCTGTTCAGCTCTGGTCTTTACATCCAGAATGCTTGAAAGTCCTTTACTTCATTAAATGACTATATTTTCTCCTGGAGTATTTGTAATGGGAATGGGAATTTGAAGGTCTTCTCTGCACTTTAATAGATCTAGGGGAGTTTGAAGACTTCCTCTGCTTTGAAAGTAAACTCTGTCCCCTAATAGGCTGAATGTAGTCACATGGAACCTGTGGTTGGAGGAGTTTGCTGAAGGGAAGCAGAGCCCACAGGAAGCTGGGAGTCAGAGCCAGAGAGATAGTGGGAGAGAGAGGAGGTTGACATAAGGAGACAGAGAGGTTTGTGAGTAAATATTGATCTAATTTTGGCTTGTGGGAAGACTAAAGGATGCTGTGGCTCTCAGTGTTATTATGGCTTCTCAATATCTTTGATACTATAATGGAACTGGCTTACTGGTTTTGGCACTGGGTTTTCTGGTGTCTAAAAAAATGTTTCTGTTCTGTCCTACACCTGGAGAATCTGTTATATTTTATGATCAAATGTCATGCGATATTTATAGTCATAATCTTTATTGTGATCGTAGGTGCTGTAGCACTGGCACTACAGTATTATACTCAGTTTTGCTGGGTAAGTGATTCTTGGTTTTAATCCTCCAGAAAATCATATTCCAAGTCCTTCAATCCCTTCACATAAAAGCTGCTAGATCTTATGTTATCCTGATTGTGTTTCCACAATACTCACATTGTTTCTTTCTCACTGCTTGTCATATTTTCTCCTTGAACTGAGAACTCTGGAATTTGGCTATAATATACCCAGGAGTTTTCTATTGGGGATCTTTTTCAAGAGGCAACCAGTGAATTCTTTCTTACTATTTTACCCTCTGGTTCTAGAATATCAGGGAAGTTTTCCTTGATAATTTCTCGGAAGATGATGTCTAGGCTCTTTTTTTTGATCATGGCTTTGAGGCAGTCTAATAATTTTTAAATTCTCTCTTCTGGACCTATTTTCCAGGTCAGTGGTTTGTCCAATTAGATATTTCACATTGCCTTCTATTTTTTCATTCTTTTGGATCTGTTTTATAATATCTTTATTTCTCATGAATTAATTAGCTTCTATTTGCTTCAATTTAATTTTGAAGGAATTATTGTTTTTCAGTGAGTTTTTGAAGTTCCTTTTCCATCTGGCCAATATTGCTTTTGAAGGCATTCTTCTCCTCATTGACTTTTTGGACCTCTTTTGCCAGTTGAGATATTCTATTTTTAAGGCGTTATTTTCTTCAGTATCTTTTGGGTTCACCTTTAGTGAGCTGTTGACTCATTTTTCATGATTTTCCTGCAATACTCTCATTTCTCTTCCCAATTTTTCCTCTACTTCTCTTACTTGATTTTCAGAATCCTTCTTGAGCTCCTCTATGGCCTGCAACCAGTCCATATTTTTCTTGGAGGGTTTTGGTGCAGGAGTTTTAACTGTGTTGTTTTCTTCTGGTTCTATGTTTTGATCCTCTTTGTCCTCCCAAAAAGATTCTATAGTCTGTTTTCCTCTGTTTGCTCATCTTGACAGCCAATTACTTGACTTTTGAGCTCTTTGCCTTGGTAGAACTCTGCTTCCAGGGTGGAAAGTGCTGTGTTCCAAATTTCTGAGATTTTGTGTGGCTGTTGTCAGAGCTTTTTCTAGGCACCTGCCCTCAGAACTATGAGAAGTACTGCCTCTCAACAACCTCAACAAGCTCTGTCATGCCAGTGTTGCTCACCTCAGGACTACCACCCAAGACTATGACCCAGATCCAAGTAGGACAAAGAAAGAGAATCCTGCCTCACCTGAAGCAAAGAGATTCCTGTAATTGCTCTCTGGTCAGATGCTTGATTCCCCCACCATCTGTGGTGCTGGAACTTGGGAAGCAGCCACCCTGGCAGCAGTTGCAGCTTCTGCCACCTCTGCTGTCCCCAGGTGCAGGGGCCAGACTGTGCTCTTCTCTCATGCAGGTCCAGCAGAGTTTCCCCATCGACCTTTTACTTTCTCTTAGGTGTTTACGGGTTGAGAAGTCTGGAAACAGCCAAAACTGCCCTTGATTCAGTCCCCTGAGGTCTGCTCTTGCTGGTCTGTGCTGCCAATTTGTGTGGGTACAGCCCATCCAGAACTGTGCTCCACTCCCAGCCAGGTGCGATAAATCCTTCCTGTCAGTTTGCCAGGCTGTCCTCAGCTGGTGACATATTTCCCTCTGTCACTTCATGAGTTCTGTAATTCTAAAATCTGTGTAGAGTCATTTTTTATAGGTATTTGAAGTAATTGGGGATGAGCTCAAGTAAGTTCCTACTTTTACTCCATCATCTTGGCTCTTCCCCTCCCCCCCGAACTTTTAAAAAAATGAAAGAAAGAAAATGAAAAATACCATGCATCATTCTGTATTCAGACAATATCATTTCTTTCCCTGGAGGTGGATAGTATGCTTAACATCCTTTGATAGTATGCTTAAAGTCCTTTGGGATTGTCTTAAATCAGCATATTGCTGAGAACAGTTAAGTTATTCACAATTCTTTATTGTAAAATATTGCTGTTACTGTTTACAATATTCTCCCAGTACTGCTCATTTAACTTAGCATCAGTTCATGGAATTCTTTCCAGGTTTTTCTGAAATCACCCTGATTGTCATTTTTTATAGCAGAATAATATTCCATCACAATCACATACCACAGCTTGTTTAGCCATTCCCAATTGATGTACATCCCCTCTATTTCCAGTTCTTAGTCGCTACAAAAAGAGTTGCTGTAATGCCATGCACCAGCAGATTCCCAAAGGAATGCTACTGTGAACAGCCTTTAGAGTTCAGATTACAAAATATAGTGAACACTCTGTTTATTCCATTACAAATCAAGACAAACATTCAAAACATTATAATATTCACAACAT
>JAQQSV010013265.1:0-12565 GCA_028646515.1 Pseudochirops corinnae | reverse complement strand
ATGTGTATATATGTATGTTTAGGTATATATATATATATATATATATATATACATATACACACACAGTATTTATGTGTGTATGTATGTATGTTTTGGAAATCTGAAGATCTTCCCTGCCCCTAGGCCCTTTGATAGGCTTAAGTGACTCTGAGAACCTTCCCTGATTTGAAAATATACTCTGCTCCCTAATAGGCTGAATTTGGTCACATGGAGCCTGTGGCAGGGAAGCTTGTTTTTCAGGAATGCCCACACCTTATTACTTTGTGATTGGGCAGCGTGTCAAGAGGGTTATGACATTCTCTGATCTGGGAGAAGGCTATATACACCCTGATGTGAGTTTTTGCTTTGGGGATCACTTTGGAAAGAGTTATATGAATTGGCCAGACGAGACTTTGGGCAGCTGTTGAGCCCCCCGGCTTTGAAAACCCAGATGTTGATGCTTCCCTCTCTGTTAACTAACTAGATATGGATGTAATGATCAGATGGCTGGAAACCCTGTCTGCTGATTTGTTTCTTTGTCTGCTTATAACTTCTGTTTGTATTTTCTGAAGTTCAGAGTGCTGACTGTTTCCCCTGAACTAGGTAAATGATTTATATGTGATTAATTAAAGTAAGACTGTTAAACCATTTTGAGTTGCTTTCCTTTAGAAGAGCAGATCTAAGAACCTGTGCTAGTAGCCACCCTGGGTATGCTAGGGTGCTTGCTGATACAATGTATAATATGTACACATGCATATACACAGAGAGACATACATGTGTATGTTGTTTATATGTACCCACATGCATACATGCAGGCATACATATATATTCATGTGTGTATATTTGAAAGTAAAGGCCACTTTTTTTCCTTCTGAATACTTTCTCCTCTCTTGAACTTCATAATGCTAATCTGTTATCTTTCCCTTCCCACCTGTCTGACCAATCCTTTGAAGGTTCATCATCCATGCCCTGACCCTTTTGTTTTGGTATATCCTTAGCTCCTACCTTTTGCCCTTCACTTTCTCTTGCTAATCCATCAGCTCCCATGGATTAATTATTATCTATATGTAGATGGCTCACTATGTGTTCAAGTCTTATCTCACTCTTGAACCACAGTCCTAAATCTCTAACTGCTTGCTAACCATAATCATATACATGCACATGTGGCATATGTGCATATATATATTTATATATTTATCATATATATATATACACATATACACATACAAATACATATACATGCATATAAGGTATAATTGGGAGATATTGAAGGTTTAGTTCCAGACCACTTCAATAAAACAAATATTGCAATAAAAAAGTCACAATATTTTTTTGTTTTCCAAGGCATATAAAAGTTATGTTTATACTATTCTATAATCTACTGTACTATATTATAAGTAAGAGAACAAAGGCCCAGGACAGAGCCCTAGGATATATTAAAGCAAAGTAAGCCAGGAATGAATGATGAGCCTTCAAAGGATTGGTCAGACAGGTCCAAATGCTAATGAGAAAACAAGCAGGACAGGAACCAAGGGGAAAAAAAAGGATTTAGTAACAATAAAATGATTTATATCTTGTAGCAAGTCATTTCAATACAATGTCAATTTTTGTTCGTTCAGTCATATCTGACTCTTTGTGACTCAAATTGAGGGTTTTGTTGGCAGTAATACTGGAATGCCTTGACATTTCCTTCTCTAGCACATTTTACAGGTGAGAAAACTGAGACAAACAGGATTAAGTGACTTGCCTAGATTCACACAGGTAGTGGTGTCTGAGGTCAGATTTGAACTCATGAAGATGAGTCTTCCTGACTCTAGGCCCAGCACTCTGTCTACTATGCCACCTAACTGCCCAGAATGGTGATGATGAAAGCTAAAATGTAAGTGAATGAGAAACTGAGTGAGAGGAGACACAGTTTAAGCAACATGTATAGACAGTTTTTGCTAGGAATTTGTAAAGAGAAAACATATAGATTAATAATTTGTAGGGTCAAGTGAATGGTTTTGTTTGGTGGGGTTTTTTGTTTTATTTTGTTTTGTTGTTAGGACGAGAGATCTACAGAGGTCTGGAAGAATTAGGAGTAGGAACTAATAAAGAAGGAAAGGTTGAGAATTACAGAGACAGAGAAGAAAGGGATGATTAAAGGGGTAAGCGGCTGGAGGAGACAGGAACGAATGAGATCAAAGGCACCAGGAGAGGAGTTGGTTTCAGCAAAGAGAAAAGCAACATTATCTCTTAAGAGAGGTCCAAAGAAAGAGAGATTGGATTATGAGGTTGAGATGGTTTCAAGTTTGACTACTTATTAATTGATTGATACTAAGTAGGTATAATGGTCACTATATATTTTTAATGTTAATAATATAGAATTGTCCTTAACTTGTCTTCACATATGCCATACAGATTGTGCCTAGAATTTTGCCTTGTATTTTCAATTGAAGCTAGCAATCTTTGTCTTCACTTCAAATTTCAGGGCTATGCCAATGTGCTGTTGAGCAGATTTTTTCTTCTTTCACAGGAGAGTCTCTCTTTCAACTTCAGAAGAAAATACTTTTACTCCATTGGCAAAGCAGACTGTGATATTTCAACATGAAAAGGGCTCTGTATAAACACAGAGGACCAAATTCTCAGCCTGGCATATGTCTGTGGAAGATCTTGAATTTACATATGATAGGGATCTTCACTGTCATTATTATCATAAAAACCCAGACAAACAATTTCCTGCTATTGTAGAATAAGGTGGAAATGAAAACCTAGTCACATTCCATTCTGCCCATCATTCCGTTTAGGATTTGTATATATTGTTCGGGGCCAGGCCTGTCTCAAGCCAGTCTGGTAGTTCAGGCTTGGGATTAGAAAGTAATGAGACACTCATAGACCTTAACATTTTATAAAAAAGAAGTTTACTTAACACTAGCATGGAAAGAATGAATCAAAGATACAGCTTTGATGAGGGGAACTAGGTAGTTACACAACCTTTGTCCTGTGATTAAAAGCAAGGTACCTTCCAATAATTTGAACTCTTGAAAAAAAAAAAACAAGGAAAACAATCTAGGTCTAACTTGAGTCCACAGGAAAAAATTAAATTAGTATACTGGTCTGAAATTCAGTCCCGTTTGGAAAATCTGCTTTATCAGATTTAGAAACCCCTATGGCAGCTGTCAAATATACTTCAAGACAGGAGACTTTGGTAGCTGGACCCTATAACAGACAACTAATAGGCCCTATCCTTGCAACATGCTTTCATTGAGATGCTACCTAAGATTAGATATGCTGAAAATCCCAAAATGACCCTATAAATATTTCCAAATCTGATGCAATCATTGAGGCAATTTTCATTGTTATTACAGCCACCAAGAAAAGAGGAAACAAGATAAATATGTCATGCTATGAACTACTAACTTGTTCAGTCATTTTTGACTCTTCCTGACATCGTTTGGGATTTTGTGGGCAGAGATACTTGAATGGTTGATCATTTCCTTCTCCAGCTCATTTTACAGATGAGGAAACTGAGGCAAACAGGTTTAAGTGGCTTGCCCAGGTCATACAGCTAGTAAGTGTCTGAGGATAGATTTGAACTCAGATAGATGAGTCTTCCTGACTCCAAAGTGCTCTATTGTTAAGAGCCTCTGTTGATTGCTTTATTCTGTTTAAAGATTAGGTCATTTTCCTGGGTTTCTCTGGGGGAAAACAATAACTCTCAGAAAATTGAGAAACTGTGTCTAGAAAATAGGTGGCATTGAACAGAATATGAGTAACAATAGAGATCCTAATCAACCTATCTTTGCCAACCTAACAGTTTACTTTTAATTTAAACTCGACAGCTCACTTGTCTAGCAATCTCAGTTTATAGGTCTTAAATTAAATTTAGAATTCAGCTTTACCTATCGAATTGTAGACAGGTTTTGATTAAACAACTTAATTACATTTAAATATTTATCAAGCATCTACCCACAATGTGCAGAACACTGCACTGGGGAGATGCAAATTTTAGCTAAAGGAAGTACCTGGCCTCATGGAATTTACAATCTAGTAAGGAGTATGTATTATAAACAAATAATTATAATATAAAAAATAGTTGTTAATCATGTTGGAATGGTGCTAAGTGTTGTATGAGATCTGAGGTGTTGGTAGTGGTGGATCATTATAAAAGGGGGGAATCAAAAAAGACTTCATTGTTGGTTGAGGCAGCATTTGAGTTAAACATTTCAAGATGGGTAGTAATTCATCAGGCAGAGGAGAAGATGAGGCAGTGAGGACAATGTGACAAAAAGAATAAAAAGGAGGTATATGCAGAGAACAGCAGGTAGTTTAGCTTTCTTGGGGCTCCCAGTATATGTTATAGACTACTTTGGAAGAAGACTAGGAAGGTAAGATGGTGCTAGATTGTGGAAAACTTTAAATGTCAGAATAAAGAGTCTGTAGTTTATTGAGTTAGCTATAGGGAGTCTGAAGGGCTCTGAACAGAAGAGTGACAGATTTCTGGCCAAAAAGATGACAACATAGCTTATCTTTCTGCCACTGTCTCTCTTTATTATTGGCTCTCTGTCTTTCTCTTTTCTTCTTTCCCTCCATCTGCTGTTCTCTCTCTTACAAAGAGCTATTGTAGCTGTGATTTCTAGACCACAATGGGACTTTGCTAAATTGACATATATTATGCCCAGGTGGAGTGAAAATACTGAGGATTTCCCTGAAAGCTAAAAGTCTGTAATATAGGCATTAAGAAGGTTGAGAACCATTGATCTATATCAAAGCAGACAACAACTTTATACTGGCATGGCCTTAACTGTTTAACCTCTTGGAGTACATTTATATAAGCAAGTTGAATATGTTAATAACAGATCACATTTCAGTAGGCTTTTATGGTCTACAAAGTGCTTTCCTGACAACAACTCTGCTGGATAGGTAACAAAAGGATTTTTTTCTCCATTTCGCATTTGAGGAAATTGATGCTTAGAGAGATGAAGTAATTTGTCTCACATCATACAACTAGCTAGTGTCAGAGCTATGACCAGAACTTCTCTGGCAGTATCATGCTAAAATAGAAAAAGATCTCTGCAGGCCTCACACTTATTTAGAAAACCACAAATAAACATTATCTATCTTCTTTTGCATTATTTATTTGTTATGTTAAAGTTTGCAATTACATTGTAATCTGGTTGCACTGAGGACTTTTGCAGCTACTTGAAGCCCATGGGCTGTGAGATTACCATCTCTGTCCTGAGTCAGATCTTATAGAATAGGAAAACTACAGTTATTCCTTCCCCTTCTCAGGGGTTAGGAATGAGGTGCCCCAGGGATCTGGAAAATCAAATAAAAAATTTTGTCCCTCCCTTCATACCAGAGAAGAACTCTGAACTATTAGAGTTTTAAATGATAAAATGTGTTTATATTATACAGTACTGCACATATATTTTATGCATTTTTGAGTTCTGAAACTTTCTCTGTTAGCCTTTGTGTGTCCTCTGCGGCTTCCACAAAATTCCAAAATTCCCATTTAATTTCTTATCTGCATATGTTGAAATCAAGATGGGGAAGGGACGACTATATTATCTTGTGGTGAGGAAGACCCACACAAAAATATAACAAATAAAAAAAAAATCCAATTCACTAGGATACCAGGTGGTTAAACATTGCTTCATTACAGATAGATTTAGAATGAAATAGTATTGAGGAATCATTTACCAGTGCATAGTGATAACCTAAGAATAAACATGGCACAAAATCAAAAAGTAGTAGAATCTTTATTAAGCACATACCATGCCAGGGACAAGCCGTGCATGTTCCAAATGTCATCTCGCTTGATCCCTTATACCAACTCTAGGGGGTTCCTATTATCCCTACTTTATAACTGAAACCAAGGCAAATAGTCTTTAAGTGACTTGTTCAAGGTCACACAGCTAGTAAATGTCTGACTGCATTTAAACTCAGGTCTATCCTGACTGTAGGCCTAGCTCTCTATCCACTTCACTACTAGTTGCCTCTAATTTTTTGCTACAGTTTTCACCTAAGTTCTTGAAGCCTAAAATGCAAAACATAGATGAAGCAGATATGGAGATATGGAAGAGTGTAGATTTAATAAGAAAAGGCAATTCTTCCTGTTTTTTTTTTCCTCCCATGGGAAAGCCTTGAGTGAAGAATGATTAAAAAAAGGTACATTTGGAAACTTCACAAATATTCAGAAAGATGAGACAGATAACATGTCCCACATTAACCAACAATCAATTACTTTGAATTTACATAGCCCAACATGCCTGATGAACTCAAAGCGTGTTTGGCTGTCAATCTTTCCTACATCTTTGTGCAACAAGGAGAGACAGGCATTATATTATCTCCGTTTTAGAGATGAGAAAACTGAAATTCTGAGAGATTAAACAAATGGGCTAGTTCAGTGGTTCTCAACCTTCCTAATGCCATGACCCTTTAATACTCATATGTGGGAGAACCCACCTGGAGACAGATAGAGGAGCGGTGTCTCAGTTCCTAAGACCATGGGAAATATATGTTTTCCCATGGTCTTAGGCCCCTCTGTGACCCGTGTGAAAGGGTCGTTTGACGCCCAAAGAAGTCACAACTCACAGGTTCAGAAACCCTGGTCTAGTTTCACATCTAGTAGCAAAATTTGAACTACTGAATCCTATACTAGTCACCTCCCAACAATACCACAACTCAAAGGGATATTGAGTTGTTCTATAATGACGGGGGAAGCGATACAAGGAAATAGAGTATTCTTAAGGTAAAAAATGTTCAGGCTATGCATTCTCTGATATTCTACCAACTTCTAAGTGTTATGGAAGGAAAAGACTGTGATGTGTAGAAAAATAAGGAGTACCATGATAACTGTCTACTAGATGATCACTGTAATATGAACTCAAACAACAATAAAAGACATTAGAACTCAGATCAATCCAATGACCAATTGTCTCTGCAGAGAACTGATGATGAAACCTACCTTGTTTGCCCTCCACAAGAATATTTGAGTACAGGTACTAGCAAAGTCAATGTGTAAATTTATTGTGCTGAACACTGACTTTTTTTTGTTATGTAAGAGTTCTCTTTGCTGTAGGGTAGCATCAGCTATTGAGAAATGAAGGAATTGCTTTTAGCCATTCTCTCTGTCTGTCTATCTATCTGTTTGTCTGTCTGTCCGTCTGTCTATCCACCCGTCCATCCATCTATCTATCTATCTATCCATCCATCCATCCATCCATTTATCCATCATTCATCCATCGACCCATTCATCCATCCGTCCATGGATCCATCCATCCATCCATCTATTCATCATCTATCTATCTATCTATCTATCTATCTACCTGTCTGTCCTTCTGTCTGTCCATCCATCCATCCATCCATCCATCCGCCATCTATCTAACATCTATCTGTCTCTCTCTCATCTGCTATCCATAGACACAGGTAGCTAGGTAATATAGTGGATAGAGTGCTGGGCCTAGAGTTAGGAAGACCTAAATTCAAATCTGGTCTCAGACACTTACTAACGATGTGACCCTGGATAAGTCACTTAATCTCAGTTTTCTCATCTGTAAAATGGTGATTAATAACAGCACCTACCTCCCAGGATTATTATAAGGATAAATTGAGATGATAATTATTATAAAGTGCTTAGCACAGTGGCTGGCATGTAGTAAATGCTGTATAAATGTTAGCTGTTATTAGTATGATAGCTGTCAAAGCTTTAAACTGCACTAAGGCTTTTGGGACACCTTGTATGTGTATTTAAGTTTGCGTGTATATATTACATGTATGCACATGCATAACACACATATACATCTATGTGTGCACCCACATATACATACATGCATGTGTGTACAGATAGCTATACTTGTGTGTAGAGAGCTGCCCTCAGAGTCAGGAAGAGCTCCATTTAAGTCAACCTACTTCTGACACATATAGGCTGTGTGACACTGGCCAAGTTGTTTAGCATCTCAGTGCACGAGACAATTCTCTAAGACAGTGGTTCTCAACCTTCCTAACGCCATGACCCTTTAACTCATGTTGTGGTGACCCCCAACCATAAAATTATTTTCGTTGCTACTTCATAACTGTAATTTTGCTACTGTTATGAAGGGTAATGTAAATATCTGATATGCAGGATGTATTTTCATTGTTACAAATTGAACATAACCCACAGGTCGAGAACCGCTGCTCTAAGACTACAAAGTTGCAGAGAGGTTATTGATCTGAATTGGGAGAGAGAGCCTACCCATCCAGGAATTCCCTCTATTAAGGAAAGCATTATCCCTATTGGTTCAGTCCTCAAGTTCTGCTGAACTCCTCAGTAGCAATGGAAACGCTGAGCCATATGGTGTGGTGGTGACATAATTAATGAGTTTGTTTTGCTACAAAGGTCCAGTAGAATCTTGAAGCTCAACTTTGTTGGCAAAAAAGGCATTTACCCCTGGTGGAGCTAACAGAAAGTGTGGTGAATTCATCCCAGATAGGAGGGAGGCCTGCTGTCCTACCCCTTTCCCTCCTGCTAACATACTCTGTAAGGGAGGATAGTGTGAAATACCAAGAGGAGGAAAGTTGTGAATCTTTGAAAAATGTTGTTTTATTATGCATTTTAAGCAGTTGCTATAATTGATATCCTGTGGCCTATTAAAAAATCATGCTGGGAAATAATTAAACACAAGTATAACAACTCAACTTTTTCCTTACAAGAAGAAAAAAATATATAACATAGGTCTTGATGCTCCCCTTACAAAATTTATCTAATCCAAGCACCATCCTATTCCAGCTTCAACATTACCAAAAAGGAAGTTTTCAAATTGCTTGCCTAATTCCATTTGGATTTAATTATAATTTATTTTGGAATCAACTCTATCTCAGCCTGGAGATGTTTTCAGTGCATGTTGAATTAATCTCTTAAGAAGGGATTAACAGTTGTAGACCGAAGTATTCACCAGCACTAATTTTTGAAATGCAGTCATAATTGACAAGATTTCCGTCAACTGAAATTGTCCATCAATCTAACCCTTATATGCACCCATTTAAATATATAAAAGTTACCTATATATTTAGTTAAATTTTATATAGGAGATGCAATGTGGATTCAGTATAACGTATGCTGGATTTATGCTCAGGAGATCTGAGTTTCACTTCCCATATATGTAAAACAATATATTTGGCCTATATTGCTTCTAAGTCCTTTTCATCCCTAAATCTACAATATTTTTTGTTTTTCAGTCATTTCAGCCCTGACTTCATGACACCATTTAGGGCTTTCTTAGCAAAGTTACTGGGGTAGTTTGCCATTTCCTTCTTTGGGTCATTTTACAGATGAGGAAACTGAGCCAAATAGGGGTAAGTGACTTGTCCAGGGACACACAGTTTATAGGCTTCTAAGTCCTTTTCATTCCTAAATCTACAATATTTTTTGTTTTTCAGTCATTTCAGCCCTGACTTCATGACACCATTTAGGGCTTTCTTAGCAAAGTTACTGGGGTAGTTTGCCATTTCCTTCTTTGGGTCATTTTACAGATGAGGAAACTGAGGCAAATAGGGGTAAGTGACTTGTCCAGGGACACACAGTTTATAGGCTTCTGAGGCTGTATTTGTACTCAGATCTTCCTGACTCCAGGCCTGATACTTTATCCACTGTGCCACCTGGCTGCCCTTAAATCCACAATACCAGGATCCTTGAAATCTAGAGGCCATAACAACAGTAGCAACAGCAGTAATAGCAGCAGCACTTATGTAAGGTTTGCAACTTACATTTAAAAATTAGTTAATTTTTAGTCCGAAAACAATCCTAGGAATTATAGGATATTGTTATCTCTATTTTACAGATAAAGAAACTGAGGCAGATAATTGAAATTAATTGCTAAGGTCACACAATTAGTATCTGAGGTTCCATTAAAATCTAGGCTTTGCTGACTCCAGACCTAACACACTAACCATTGTACCACCATGTTGTCAAAGAGAAAAAAGAAAAAGACCCATATGTACAAAAATATTTTTAACTATTACTTTTGTGCAGTGGCAAAGAATCGTAAATGAGAGGGATGTCCATCATTTGGGGAATAAGTTAACTAATTGCAACATATGAATGTAATAAAATGCCTGTGTGCCCTAAATATGATGAAAGAACAGCTTCAGAGAAACCTGGGAAGACTTGTATGAACTGGTGTTAAGTGATCAGAACCCAGAGAATAATTTATAGAGTGACACCAATACTATAAAGGAAAACAACGTTGAAAGAACTGTGAGAAACACATTTGCTAATCATCATTCCAAGGAACTCATTGGATGTATAGTATCCATATCCTGACACAGGTAAAATGAGCTTATGATACAGAATGCAAATTTTTTTTTGGACATGACCAACATGAGAATTTTTTTTTACAAGGTATATTTTAAATTTGTCTTTGTCTTTTTTTTTTTTTTAGGAGGAGAAAAGACAGGGCAATTGGGGTTAAGTGACTTGCCCAAGGTCACACAGCTAGTAAGTGCTAAGTGTCTGAAGCCGAATTTAAACTCAGGTCCTCCTGACTCCAAGGCTGCTGCTCTATTCACTGTGCCACCTAGCTGCCCCTATTATGTATATTTTAAAGAGTTTTGTTTTTTTCATCACATAGGGAGAAATTGGGAGGAGAAAATAAATCTTTAGTAGTCAAAAAAAATTTTAAGATGAAAAATAACTAAAGAACACGTTATACAGATTATAGATGGCTAGCCTTAAAATGGAGAATGCCTCTGTTCATGTACTGCATCTTCAGTCACTTAACTTCTCAGGGTTCTTAAGAAATTGTCTAAGGCCATAAATTATAGAGGAATTCCCAGTTGCGTTGCCAGTCTAGACTAGTAAAGGGAGATGAAATATCAGGAGTTCCTTCACTGATATCACAGACCTGTGTTTTTTTCTTTTTTTTTTCTTTTTTTTTCTTTTTTTTTAAGAAAATGTATCAAATCACATTGTCAGTACACAGTATAGAGAGCAGGAATTCAAATTTCTGAGTTCATTCTGTGCTCCCAGCATGATAGTTTTTATTTTCCCTTCCCATCTAGTTGCCTGTGTGCATCTGGAATAGAGCCAGAAGACAGTTTTCAGCACAGCTTCTAGGGAGTAATCCTGGGAAGGTCTGTGATCAGGCATTTGACAGCTGGCTGTTTGAGACAGAGCTGGACTGGAGTACAAGTTCCAGATCAAAGACTAGTGCAGCCTAAAGAAAAAGAATCAGAGCAGCAAATGAGTCAAGTAGGAAGGGTAAGAACCAGCATTCCAAATGAGAAGAATCATTTTGGAAAGAGGGAAACTCAAGTGTGGGAAGTAGTGGTAGGACTGAGTGAAGAAAGCTTGTGTTAGGGAAGGTGATATTATTTCCATTAGCCTAAAGAGAAGGCCTTCGTTTCAGAGACCTTTGAGGAGGCACCAAAGGTGTTCAAGCTAAGAAAAGTTCACAGGACAGCATCCTGCCTAGCCAATAACCAGACTAGGAAATGCTAAGGCAAATTGTCACTTAGTTCCCATCCAACTGGAGCACTCACTATTCTTCAGCCTTATTCTACATTCTTCCTTCTCTGTGCATGTATATGGGCCACCCCTTGTTCCCCACCCTTCCAATAATGGGAACATCCACCCTTCACTTATATCCTTGTCATTGCTGTTGTTGTCAAGTCATTTTTCAGTCATCTCCAACTCTTCATGACCACTTTGGGGATTTTCTTCACAAAAATACAGGAATAGTTTGCCATTCCCTTCTCCAACTTACTTTACAGATGAGGAAATTGACGCAAACAGGGTTAAGTGACTGTCCTAGGGTCACACAGCTAATAAATTTCTGAGTCCAAATTTGAACTCATTTCTTCCTAACCCCAGTGGCAGCACTGTATCTACTTTACCACCTACCCGACCTCATTTATACCCTATTCTTCCTTAATGAACCTTCACCTCCTGCCTTAAATCTTTCCTACCTAAGATTAAATTTACCTATCTCCTCTCAAAAGTTGACCTTTATTTGGATCTCTTCACAGTCTTCCTTCTATTTTTTTTATCAGTATAATCAACGAACATTTACTATTGCTCATTATAAGCAATAGTATATCATTATATAAGCAATAGCATATTATGTTTGATACTGAAGTTACAAAGATTAAAAAGTTTGTCATACTCACCCTTGAAGGGAAGGGAATAAGTTGTATAGCATTTACTTCATTCCAGGCCCTATGCTAAGCACTTTTACAAATATTATCCCATCCAATCCTCACAACAACATTTCAAAGTAGGTGCTATCATTACCTCTATTTTACAACTGAGGAAACAGATTACATGACTTTCCCAGAGTGAGGTAACTGATTTAAGTGTGGGAGGTCATATTTGAACTCAGGACTTCCTGGCAGCAGTGATTCATCCTCTGCACCACCAGCTGCCTGAAATGCTTGTGTTCTACTCTATTTATTTACTGTCTTCTTTTCTGGAAATATAATGCTCTGGGGATATAATCCCCCCAAAATATTGCTAACTTATTGTTAGAAGATATCCATTTAATAATATAAAGAATTGAATAGAATGAAAACCAAATAAGTTTGGGTTCAGGACTGTACTGGTAAGTGTTTAATAAGCATATATACA
>JAQQSV010013264.1:0-12566 GCA_028646515.1 Pseudochirops corinnae | reverse complement strand
TTTTTTTCTGCAAAAGGCAAAAATCATTTGATACAATTATGACAAATATCAGGAGGAGGGGAATTTACAGATGCAGACAACATGGGGAGTTTTGGTTTGGAACTGGAAGATACTTTAGCAACAACTTGTTACTTTTACAAATGAGAATACTGAGACAGTGAGAATAAGTGTCTTGCCTAGAGATATAGAGTGTGTAAGAAAACAGATGGAACCAATTGAACGCAGGACTCTGATTCAAAGTTCATTAAAAAAAAACAAACATAATTTAAATTCTAAATTTAACAATTTGGAAAATGTGTTTTGAAGGATAATAATTTACAACTGAAAAGTAATTATATGTTTATTCTTGTATGTTTGCAAAAGAGAGTTTAAAGTGTGCTTAATATTCACAGTTTCATTGAAATATAGACACAGCCTAATAAGAGGAAAGATCTTAGTTTTTAAATGGAACTTTTATATTATTGATATGAGTCCTCCTTGAAATGATAGGGATAATAATTCATATATTCTTCATCATCCTGTGAACATTTTACCCATATAATCCTATTAACTCCATATTTGATAAGATCTATCTATTTATTGTACAAGGACTTTAGTACCTTTGAAATGGTCTGGGTAGCACTGCAGTACATTATTTCTTCATTAAGGAGTCTTTCTTCTCAATTCATATTCAAACTACCTCCTTTTCTTGCATATATCTCTTTTATGGTATATGTGTACAGTATCAGCCCAGAAACATTGGTACCAAAAAAAAATTGTTATTATGTTTTCCCGGGGTTAAGGATGGAGCAATTGTTAAGTCTTACACAATTTCTCAAATACATTCAAAGAAGATATTACATCAGGAGACCTAGATTTAAGACCCTCCTGTTCCCCTTCCTTGTGCTCTAGGACAAGTCATATAACATCTCTGATCTGCGGTTTCCTTATCTATATTGGAGTAGTTGGTGGTAGAAGTTGTTTCCCTAAAGATAAGACTTAGCTACTCCCTTTATTTGGTCCCTGTTCTTTTGTGGGCAGAGCTTTTCCTTAATTCTCCCATGAACATGCATTGATCTAATCTTTCTCTGTGCAAATGAGGTACCTGTAATAATACTTTTCTGAATCAGAGGCATATCTTAATATTAGACAAAATGAAATACAAAATCAAAATACCTTCCCCCCCAAAAAGGGGACAAAATCTTTGAAACAGATGTTTTGCTTGAAAAAGACAAATGGGGGGGAGGGGAGAGAAATACAATATCCATGTTATATTAGCTCGTTTTTCACTTTGAACAACCAGTATCTGGCCAGATGGTGTTTTGATGCAAGAGCCGATTAACATTCTTATCAAAGCATCTGTGATAAGAATCCCATGCTGCCTCCTTTCCCCAGCTTCTATTCTTTTTGACCTATTTTTGTTTTTTTTTGGCTTTGTATGGTATGGTTGTTTCTTGGTACAACCCACCTTTGTGTCTTAATTCCTTGTGGAAGTAGCTTAGGGTGTAGCTGTTGTTATAAATGACCCATGAATTTGGGGCTGAAAGCAGCAATTACATTTGGAATGATCAGACAACCTTAGCCCATCCTTTGAATACCCAATCCATTCAGGCCAACGTTGTCATACTTTGTTTAAATTCCTTGTTCTTCTTCCCTTTCTCATAAATCTACGCTTTCAATAACAGTAAACATTGCTGAAACAGAAGTCACATGTAATATGACTAGATAACCATAAAAATCCTTTCCCCATCTAAATATACAATCCTTCTCTCATTTAGGCTTTGTGCTCTAGATTCTCAGTGTAGACAGTTGCAAACTCCTCTAGTGAACATATGTGTATGTGTGTATACATAGATGTAAATAAACACACATATACAAGTATATATGTAAGCATTTGTATACACATGCACACACATGTGAATGTATGTAAATGTACATGTATACATATGCATATATACACATACACATACATATGTATTCCTATTATATATGCCTTGTGAGATTTTACTTGTAGGATCACCCAGGAAATGTATACTTATTCTATCAAGAAATCACAAAGGTTCTAATTAGAAAAAACTTGAATTCCAACTTTGGTCATGTGTTTTCAATCAGTTTTCTTTTCGTTAAAGCAAACTGATTCCTGATGTTTACAAAGTTTATATTTGGCACTCCAAAGTTTCCATTCAATTTTTCCCCCCAATAGTGACTATTTTTAAGGACAAGAAACAAAATGTACCAGTCACATGCAAACTATATCCACAATAAATACAAGGTGATTTGGGAGTTGTGATTTTGGTAACTGACAAATTCTTATTTAGAAAAGTAGTGAACCTAGATCTATGGTCTTATGACCATATGACCTCATAGGGATGTCCATTCCACATTTGAGTCATTTGGGTTATTAGGAATCTTTTCTTATTATCACGGCCAAATTGACCTAGACATCTTCCACTCATCTAAGCTTCAGATGATGGCAGAATTGGCTAAAAAAAAAAAGAAAAAAGAAAAGAAAAGAACAAAAGAACTAACTACTACATGTTTAACCAACCTGTAGATTTTACTAAGCTATTAAGGCAAACGTAAGAACTTGGTATGACAATGAACTAACACTTATATGCTTAGATGATTGAATTATACTTACATCGACATTATAATAAAATTAGAAACATAAAATGCATTGTAACTAAAAGAAACCACCACTCACAAGTTCTCTTTGGAAAGCAATTTGATGTCATCATGTATCCAAAGGGAAGAAGAAAAAAATGCATTACTCTTGCCGAATATAAGCAAAATACCTCCTTCAAGACAACTGAACTTTATCATTGTACGTTTATTACAGTGGAAAAAAAGTAAGTAAATTCATTGAGAAACCTGACAAAATCTGATAAACCAAATCAACATACTTTTTGGTAATATGAGACTTCAATTAAAAACTATGCATAAGTAAGATAGAAATCTTTTCAATCAAAAACCAGTTATTAAGGACCATCTATGCACTTAGACATTGGGAAGGGGAATAAAGGAAGGAAGGGAAATGTTATTATTAGCAATTATTCATTCATTCATTTATTATTATTTTTTAATTAAATTGTTTTGTTTACTTTTAGTTTACAAGATTCAGTTCCACAATCCCTTGAGTTTCAAATTTTCTCCCCTCCCAATCCCCCCCATCCCCATCTATGGCAGCATGCAATCAAGTATAGGATCTGCAAATACTTCCACATTGGACATTAGTCTGGTTGTGTAGAAGGGTTGTAACCAATGGAGTGAACAATGGGAAAGAAGAAACAAAACATTATTATTATAACTTGTATATAGTGCCTAGTATGTACAAAGCACTTTATTAAAATTATCTCATCTTATCTTCACAACAGCCTTCGGGCATATTTGCCATTATTATCTCCATTCTACAGTTGAGGAAACTTAGACAAGTAGAGGTTAAATTACTTGGCCAAGGTCACACATAGTTAATTAGTGTCTGATTTTGAATTTGAATTCAAATTTTCCTGACTCCAGATCTAGTGCTTTTTCCATTGCACAAATTAGTTGCCTTTCAACAGTGCCAAGGACATTGGTGGCAATAATTTTATTGAATCTTAAGTAGTTTTGGCTACAGTATGTGCAAGAAAATTCTGTAAAATTTTTCTTTAACTTCCAAGATTAATAGTCGAGTCATTGGGGAAGAGAGTAGGAATTGTTTCATTCTTATTGTAATAGAGTTCCAATGTTTTCCCAAAATTTATTGAACATTTCACAGATGCAATAATGGGGTACTTACTAGTATATTGTTGTGCAGCCCTTCTAAGATTGATCATTTCCATCTTTTTTCCCCTATAAGGTAACATAATGTAGTGGATAGAAAGGAAAACCTGAGTTCATATCCTGTCTCTGACATGTTTGATTTATTACCTTGGATAAGTCATTTAATCTCCCAGTTTCTTGGGAAACTATTTGAGAATATAAACTATAGAAAAGTTGTAGATTTGAAACTGCAGGCTTGGATCAAAAACAACAATAAATTATTTCAATTTTATCAGTAGGAGATAAATTTCACAATTTTAAAATTTAATTTCTCTTATTACTAAACAAAAATATTTCTTCATATGGATAATATGGATACGGATAATATGACAACAAAGTTGTCAGTCGTACTATCTCTTCTTGAGCCATCAAAGTCCAGTGGAAGCACAAAAATCCTGGTGAAGGCCCAGGATGCAGTGGATGACCTTGGTGTCTTTGATGCCTGACTAAGCCCTAAACTATTGGAATAAATCGTTCTTAGCTGTTCATTCAACCAGGGAAAGCCTTCACATTCCTCTAATTCACTGGCAGGTTTGAGGCTTCTTTGTTGCCTTCAACTTGGTTTAACTTATATACCAAAATGGTTTAATAGGATGTGGTCACTACACATTATACAGGTTCTTGGAGCCGCAAGTGAGAGGTGAATGAATCAGGTGGACCCTAATGGTGAATGAGTATCCCTGAAAAGGGCTTAGCAAGCCTTCTCACTAGAGGCGTTAGTCCTCCTAAATACCCCATAGATCCCATATTCAGTGTATTCCTCAAACAGGATAATATTTTCAAATGTAACTTCTCACCACATTGGGCTACTACCTCATCCCCAGCCATGTCCTATAAGCTGATGCATATATCTACTGGATACAGTCTATGGTTCATGTTTGAAATGCACTATCCACACACTTACATCTCTGTAGATTCTTTTCATCTGACAATCTATCATGAGTGCCACAAACTCCAGGAAATCTTTTCCATTTATCCCAAATAAAACATTTCTTTTTTCCATCTTTAATGGTTTTGTTTAACTCTTTCTCTTGATCATTTAAATAATTTGTCAACATTTACTCCATTAGAATGATGATTCACTAGAGCAGAGACTTTTATTTTTTCAATTGTGACTACAGGGTTACCATAAAGAATTGGATGTGTTTGATTCTTATATTTAAAGGCAGCTTGAGGGGCATAAATCTGGACTTGGACTCAAGAAAACCAGAATTTAAGTGCATCTGTGGTATTGATTTTGGGCAAATCACTTAAGTCTTCCAGCCTCAGTTTCCTCATGTGGAACATAGTGATAATAATGGCTCTTATCTCATGGGATTATTAGGGAGATCAAATGAAACAACATGCATGTAAAACTTCATGATAATTAAAATGTTCTCTAAATGCCAGCAATCATCACTGACCTTACTGTAGGGAATGTGTTGAATAAGAAATACAATATCTAGATTTTGAGAGTGTTCAGGATCTTTCCTCCAAGGTTAGAATTTTCTTCCTTCTTAACTCTGCCTTTTAGCTTCTCTGGCTTCCTTAAAGTTTCCATTAAAAACCACCTTCTTAAATAAGTTGCTTTGTGTGCATCTGTTGTTTCTCTCAGCTGCCACCTTCTTGTCACTGACCGAAGTCACATTTTTGTGTGACATTTCTAATCCTAAAAGGGAGGATTCTTAAATTATAATTAAATCATTATTTTAGCACCTATCTTCTGGATTAAGGGAACTTGGAACCTCGAGGCCATACATGGCCTCAAGACTGCAAGTTTCTTATTCCTGTTTTAAACTCTAAAGCCACTGCTTGCTGGTTAGTCTGCAGAATTCCCCAGTCTTTGGTTAACCTATCTTCCTATCTTCCTTTATTCTAATTAAGTTGCTACAATATGAACTGTCTTTTTTGTGCTAGTAAAAAAAAAACATTCTTGGAGTGGCTAGGTAGTGTAGTGAATAGAGCACCAGCCCTGGAGTCAAGAGGACTTGAGGTAAAATCTGGCCTCAGACACTTAATACTTACTAGTAGTGTGACCTTGGGCAAGTCACTTAACCCCAATTGCCCTACCTCCCCTCCCTCCAAAAAAATAAAAATAAAAAAAAATTCTTTCAAATTCTTTCTAATTCTTGAGTGATATTATGGTATATGAAAGTCCATGGTCTGGATATTTCATTTAGGAAATTAGAGTTACAGCCAGAAGTTAAAAACTTTTTATTGGTGGTGTGCCATTTTTCCTACAACAGCAATGTTGGAAATTGTTCTAAATATCTATGGGGCAGCTAGGTAGTGCAGTGAATAGAGCACCAGCCTGGGGCCAGCAGGACCTAAGTTCAAATCTGGCCTTAGACACTTAACACACACATACCCACACACCCACACCCATACCCACACACCCCCACACACCCACAAGCTAGCCATGTGACCTTGGGCAAGTCACTTAACTCCAATTGCCCTTGGGGAAAAAAAAGCAAAAAAAAATTGTTCTAAATATCTAAATAACTGACTTAGTTTGTCTAGATGTTGTTCCTCATGGAGACATAAGCATCCAAAATAAATACAAATCCCTCAGCATTTTAGCAGGTACAAAATTCATCAATGTTTGATTAACTAATAAGAAGCATAATTGAGTCATTGGCAGGTTAACCTATTTAGAAGAATATGCTCTTGAGGTCTCATTATTCAAGATGAAGATCCTTCACAGAATTAACTCTTACACATGACATATGATAAAATGGCTAAGACTCAAGAGGAACACATGTTCTAAAGGTGCCATATAAATCAGCAGGGATTTATTGTAGGTGAACCATTCAACCCCTCTATGTGGACCACAGTGTCTCTCTTCTCTTGTTCTTGTCTCATTCAGTTGCCCACCTAGTCTTCAAGCCATGGACAAAGGGCTCATAGGTAAGAATTTGGGGACAGATGATGCTTCTTGCTCTAATCATTTAGTTTTTTTTTGTACATCTCCACAACAGTGCACTAGGTGGTTTTCATGAGTTTCAGTCATCATGGTCATATTTATGACCATAACTTTCAAAGATTTATGAGGCTCCTCCTAAGATACCAGTTACCAGCCTGCAACCACATTAAGATACACAAAGAGATTTGTCCATATACATTCTGATAGGGTCATCTGATTTCAATTCTGAGAAACAGTATTTGATAATTTAGTTTCTAGACTTTTATCTTCAAACACAATACCTCCACCTCACCTTTCCAATTACTGATGAAAGCTTTCCACATCCCAATTGTATCCTATCTTATATTTTCTTCACCTACAAGTTTTTTCACTTTTTTTGCATATTTTGATTTTATCTTCTTTGTGTTATATTCTTCAACATAGTGTAGAGTGGGGAAGGAAATAAGAGTAGGAAAAATATGAAGCTGATTTCAAATTACTAGTTGCTAGCTGTTTGCTTTTGGGATTGGCACTTCATCACTTTGGAGGGAAATGCCTTTATCTCTGAGGTGCCTGTTAATCTAGATGATGTAGCCAAGTCTTTTTGAGTCAATCAAGACTTTTCAAATTTCCATTTGGGAAATAATCAAACTGACAGAATTCTCCTAGAATTTGCCTAAAAATAATCTTTCCCTTTGCAGGCACAAAAGTTAACACTTGACAAATTAGGAACAGTTTATAAATGCCTTCTTTTCAGTTTTCTTTGTCATTTGTCCTGAGGAGAAGCTTCTTAAAGACTGAGTGATAAGAAGGCAAAATGTAATAAAGTTTATAGCCATCCTTTCAACACATGTACTTAAGTTATTCCCAAGAACAGAGGAAGACATGGCAAATGGAATGAATGACTTTGATATCACATGAATGTCTATTACAAAGCATCTGGAATTTGGATGAGGTATTCCTTACTTTATATAATAAATATGCCACATGAAGATTAACTATACTTCTATTTTCTAAAAATTAAAACATATTTTCCCTTTCTTTTCCATTATAATATCTGATGATATATATATATATATAATATATATGTATATACATATACATATATACTTGTGTGTGTATGTACTACTATGGGAAAGTAGGATAGTGGGCATTTGGTGTTCTGTCAAGGGTCAATTGTAAGTTTGTGCTGAAAACACAAAATGTCCTTACTTGTACATTGTAGTATGCCTGTTGGGAGTTAACATATTTTATATTTGTATCCACCTCTATTTCTGTAGCTACCATCTCTCTTTCTCTCTCTCTCTCTCTCTCTCTCTCTCTCTCTCTCTCTCTCTCTCTCTTTCTCTCTCTCTCATCCATCCATCTATCTATATGTCTATTGTGGCTAGGAATAATCAGTAGAGTTACCCCTGCTGGATCCAAGGTCCCCTTCTGACACATTCTGTTTATATGAAACTCTGAAAGTCATTTAATTCTTATTGTCCCCCAACAACACTCAAAGAATTAAAGTTGCAGAATAATTTCTAGTCTGCATTAGTAGAGGGAGTTTCTGTGCTAGACAGGAACCTGCTTAATAAAGGAGTTCCATAAGTCAAGAAAAAACACAGGTCCATATAGATAGATAGATAGATACACATATACATACATACACGCATGCATGCATACATACATAACATGTGCATGTGTTTTCTATTTATTTTATACTTTAGATTTTGCAAAATGCATTACTTGTATTTCATTCTCAGAACATAAGTATGATCATATCATTTCCCTTCTCAACAAACTTTTCTAATTCCTTATTTACTTCAAGATAAAATATAGATTCCTCTGTGCTGCACACTTTTGTAACAAGACCTCAAACTATATTTTATACCTTGTTACACATTACTGCTTGGTTTTTTTTTACTACTTTTATGGCTTTACCAAGATGATAATATTCTTGTTTCTTACTTATGCCATTTCACTTCCTGAATTCTTGCCTTTGTACAGGTTGTCCTTCATGTCTGGAATGTCACCTCTTCTTGTCCTTGCATGTAAAGATAATTTATTTCAGAGGTCATCTTGAATTCTCCTTCTTACATCTCTTTCTATTGCCCCTCCCCCATCTGATAGTAACCCTTCCCAAATACGTAGATGGATAGGTAGATAGGTAGATAGACAGACAGATAGATAGATAGATAGATAGATAGAGAGATAGAGAGATAAATAGATAGATAGATCTATTTGTCTACATTTTGTCTTCTCTTATGTAATGAATGCTTTGAGATCAGATGATATTTTAAGTTGATTTGTATCTGAGGCATCTAGGATAGTAACAGAGCAAGTAAAAAGTAGAGAGTACTTAATTAATTGATTGGTTCATCTCCTTTGAAATTTATAAAAACCTTGTGATGCAAGTATTGGAGATATTGTATCTTCAGTTAAAAAAATAAAAAAAAGAGGAGACACCATGAGTAGTTAATTCCTCAGGGTTACACACAGCTACTGATTACTAGCAAAGGGATTTCCAACTCTGTTCTTCCTAAAACTGAAATTGGAAACATACCAGTTTTGCCAAGGAGTCTTTATGTGCATGTATAGATACAATATCACAAATTTTCATGGTTTATAGGGACCTCAAAAAATTCAGACCATGCTTTTAGAACAGGGTTCTCAACCTTCCTAATGCTGTGACCCTTTAATACAGTTCCTCAGTTGTGGTGACCCCCAAACATTAAATTATTTTCCTTGTTACTTCATAACTATAATTTCGCTACTGTTATGAATCTATCTGATAGGCAGAATGTATATTCATTGTTACAAATTGAATACAACCCACAGGTTGAGAACCACTGTTTTAGAAGAATTTCTCTTGCAATATCCCTAGCAAATTTTCTCCGTCCTCTACTTGTAAAATTATGGAAGGAAAATCTGCTTTCTCTGGAGGCAGCCCATTTGAACTTTTGAATTGTTTTCATTGCTAGGAAGGTTTTCTTTTTCTTTTTTTCCTCATACTCCTTTGGTGACAAACCGTATTTCACATACACACATTATGGACATACCTGCTTTGAACAATAAGCAGATATGCCCCACCTTTTCACTTGGGTCGAATTTTGTTATGGCTTTCATAAGCTCATCAAGAATATGGGAAGAGTGGCATTCAAAGCCATTTCTATTTGAAATAACTGTTTTTGAGGATCTCCAAAGAATGTATTTCCTCATGTTAATGCTACTTAAATAGTAGTTTTTGTATTGGTAATATTCCTGAAGGAAGAGGTGGACACATTGGTAGAATGGAAAGTCTTTGATGATTGAGCAAAAGTATGATATGCTCTGTACCACCTGAGGACTTAATGTGCCAAGTAATCTTTATATTTCAAATCTCCTTTTATTATTTTTTTTCTACATAACAATATAAGATCCCTGAGGGTACGGAACTCCTTGTTTGTTTGAGTTCATATCCCAGGAGTTAGCACAAGCCTATATAAAACACTTTATCTATCTATCTATCTATCTATCTATCTATCTATCTATCTATCTATCCATCTATCTGTCTGTCTGTCTGTCTGTAAGTCTGTCTGTCTATCTGTCTGTCTGTCTGTCTGTCTATCTATCTGTCTATCTATCTATCTATCTATCTATCTATCTATCTATCTATCTATCTATCTACCTACCTATGTGGTGATCTATCATTTGTCATTTCCATCTAAATATTATACACACACACGTATCTCTTTATTTCTCTGTCTTTTTCTATTTTCTGTGCATCTCTGTCTCCCTGCCTGTCTCTGTCTGTCTCCCTCCTGCCTCACTTCTTTTATTATTTATCATCAACACATCTATACCTTTCAATTCTAAATATCCTGGAACATAACTTTAAATAGTCCATTGGAACCTGTTTATGTTCTTGTTCACCTTGGCAACACTTCCCTATATTTCTTATTTATTTCTCTTTTCCTATTCACTACTCTTGCTGGAGAGATTAAATGATGGGGAGGCTGGCATCCACATCTGTTCATAAATAAAGAGTGTGTGGTGGCATTAGATATTGGGTGTGGTGAAGAGGAAATAATCAGATGTTCCAATGGGTTATGGCCAGACTTATTGACTGAATTTGCTCTCAGAAAACCTGGATCTGTCGCCTGTGAACTATGTGATTTTGTTTTCTCCATGCAGATAGAGTGTGGAAAAAAGTGGATTAAGAAAAGTAGAAAACTTGGACTCATTAGGAGCTGTCTACATTCAGAATCACCTGACCTTTGTCTCTGAGCTCTGCATTGGTACCAAAGTGACATGGGAAGCAGGAACAATGTGACCGAATTCATCCTCTTAGGTCTTACAGAGAATCCCGAGATGGAGAAAGTGTTATTTGTTATATTTTTGATCACCTATATCATCACTGTGATGGGCAACATTCTCATTGTGATCACCATAACCTCTAGCCAGACTCTGAATTCTCCAATGTATTTCTTCCTTTCTTTCTTATCCTTAATTGATGCCTGCTATTCATCTTCAATTGTCCCCCAAATGCTGGCAGATTTACTGTGTGAGAAGAAAACAATTTCTTTCAATAGGTGTATGACACAAGTATTTATCGAACATGTTTTGGGTGCCTCTGAGATTGTACTCCTCATTGTAATGGCCTTTGACAGGTATGTGGCTATCTGCAAGCCCTTGCGTTACTCTACAATAATGAATCATCAATTATGTTGTCTCCTGGTGGTATTGGCTTGGACAGTGGGTTTCCTTCATTCAACAGGACAAATCCTGATCACGCTGTGGCTCCCATTCTGTGGGCCTAATGTCATAGATCACTTTTTATGTGACATTGTCCCTGTGATCCAACTTGCCTGCACAGATACCTTCATTGTTGGTCTGCTAATTGCTGCAAATGGAGGGTTAATTTCTATGATTAGCTTTGTCATGTTGATGTGCTCTTATGTTATCATCCTGCACTCCCTGAAAAGTTACAGCTCTGCAGGGAGGAGCAAAGCTCTCTCTACTTGTAGTTCCCACATCACTGTTGTCGTCCTGTTTTTTGTTCCATGCATTTTTATGTATCTTAGACCAGTGACCACCTTCCCAATCGATAAAGCTGTGACTATATTTTTCACTCTCATCACCCCCATACTGAACCCATTTATCTATACAGTAAGGAATGCAGAGGTAAAAAATGCCATGAAAAAGTTGTGGAGCAGAAAAATTGTTTCAGATTACAAATGACATAACATAGTTAATCTGGATTATCCAAAGATTCAGAGTTGTTTATGAAAGACCATGGACTGGAGGGTGAAGAGGGATCAAGGTGATTATGGGACTAGCACAGAAATAACAAAACAGTCAAAATGGCAACTGGATAGATCCAAGGTCAATTTCTAAGGAATTTATACATGTAACACAGATGAGAATTGCTATTGGGTATTTATGGGATCATTGTATGTAACATCAGAATGTGACAAATTTCTGGTCTATTTCATGCAACTCTTTGGATTCATGTTCAGTATGTAATTGGAATAAATTCCAGTGAATATGCCATTTGTAAATTAATGAATGTCTATGAGAACCTTCAGATGCATATATGTATGAAGGCAGCTTTGCCAGGGATGCAATGTCTGTAAGCCAAGGAGAACAACAGAAGATGCCAAGAATGTCTCTAATGTTTCATTTCCCATAGTGCATCAGTTCCAAGAAATGTTGCTCATTAGGGAAAAAAAAGTCTACTATTCTCAGAAAGCCATACATTTGGGTCCATAACAGTTCTAGCATGAGGTGAAGACTTGATATATATGTATCAGCAATGCAGTATTCACAATGCCTACAGTAACTATAAATATGCTGATATAGTTATTAATCACAAAATGGAATAGGCTCTCTACATAAGAAATATAGATAGTGCATTCATTTAAATACCAGAAGACTGAGT
>JAQQSV010013263.1:0-12566 GCA_028646515.1 Pseudochirops corinnae | reverse complement strand
AGTTGTGGCTCCTTCTGTGGTCAGTTGTGTAGGGGTGACAGCTTGGGTGGTATCTGTTGTGGTGGTGCCTGGATTTGTGGTACTCTGCAATGTTGGGCCGGTTTCCATTGATGCAGGGGAAGGAGGGCCTGTGGGTGAGGTGACAGGGAAAGTTGTGACTGATTTTGGGGTGACTTCGGTAGGAGTGACAAACTGGGTAATTCCATCCAGGGTGCTTAAGGTTGTGGTGGTACTCTGAACGGTGGAACTGGTTTCACTTGAGCCAGGGGAAGCAGTGACTATTGCTGTAGTGAATGTGAAAGCTGTGGCTCCTTCTGTAATTACTTCTGTAGGGGTGACCGCTTGGGTGGTATCTGTTCTGGTGGTGCCTGGCTTGTAAGTACTCTTCAATGTTGGGCTGATTTCTGTTGAACCAGGGGAAGCAGTGACGGTTGGTGAGGTGACAGGAAATCTTGTGGCTCCTTTTGTGGTGACTTCTGTACGGGTGACCGCCTGGGTGTTCTCAGTCAGGGTGGGAAAGGTTGTGGTAGTACTCTGAACTGTGGAACTGGTCTCACTGTAGCCAGGGGGAGGAGTGACTGTTACAGTAGTGATTGTGAAAGTTGTGGCTCCTTCTGCGGTCTCCTCTGTAGGGTTGATAGCTTGGGTTGTCTCTGCTGCAATGGTGCCTGTCTGGGTGATACTCTGCACATTTGGGCTGATTTCGGTTGAACCAGGGGAAGGAATGGTTGTTGGTGAGGTGATAGAGAAAGTTGTGACTGCTTTTGTGTTGACTTCTGTAGGGGTGACAGCCTGGGTGGTCGCAGTCAGGGTGGTGAAGGTTGTGGTGGTAGTTTGAAATGTGGGACTGGTTTCACTTGAGGCAGGGGAAGGAGTTATTGTTGCAGGAGCGAGTGTGAAAGTTGTGGCTTCTTCTTGGGTCACCTCTGTAGGGCTCACAGTGTGAGTGGTCTGTGCTGCAATCGTACCTGGCTTGGTGGTTCTCTGCACTGTTGGGGTGGTGTTTGTTGAACCAGGGGAAGGAGTGATTGTTCGTGAGGTGACAGGGAATCTTGTGACTGTTCTTGTGGTGACTTCTGTTGGGGTGAGCGCCTGGGTTGTCTCAGTCAGGGTGGGAAAGGTTGTGGTAGTACTCTGAACTATGGAACTGGTCTTACTGTAGCCAGGGGGAGGAGTGACTGTTGCAGTAGTGATTGTGAAAGTTGTGGCTCCTTCTGTGGTCTCCTCTGTAGGGTTGACAGCTTGGGTGGTCTCTGCTGCAATGGTGCCTGTCTGGGTGGTACTCTGTACATTTGGGCTGATTTCGGTTGAACCAGGGGAAGGAATGATTGTTGGTGAGGTGATAGAGAAAGTTGTGACTGCTTTTGTGTTGACTTCTGTAGGGGTGACAGCCTGGGTGGTCTCAGTCAGGGTCATTAAAGTTGTGGTTGTACTCTGAACTGTGGGACTGGTTTCACTTGAGTCAGGGGACAGAGTGACTCTTGCTGAGATGAACGGGAAAGTTGTGACTGCTTTTGTGGTGACTTTTGTAGGAGTAACAGCCTGGGTGTTCACAATCAGGGTGGGGAAGTTTGTGGTAGTGCTCTGAACTGTGGAACTGGTTTCACTTGAGCCAGGGGAAGGAGTGGCTGTGGCAGTAGTGAGTGTGAAAATTGTGGCTTCTTCTGTGGTCACCTCTGTAGGGCTCACAGTTTGAGTAGTCTCTGCTGCAGTGGTGCCTGGCTTGGTGGTTCTCTGAACTGTTGGGGTGGTTTTTGCTGAACCAGGGGAAGGAGTGAATGTTGGTGAGGTGTCAGGGAAACTTGTGACTGCTCTTGTTGTGACTTCTGTAGGGGTGACTGCCAGGGTGGTCTCAGTCAGGGTTGTTAAGGTTGCTGTGGTTCTCTCAACTGTGGTAGTAGTTTCACCTGAGTCAGTGGGAGGAGTAACTGTTGCTGAGGTGACTGGGAAAGTTGTGACTGCTTTTGTGGTGACTTGGGTAGGGGTGACAGCCTGGAGTGTCGAAGACATAGTGGTAAAGCTTCTGGTAGTACTCTGAACACTGGGATGGGTTACACTTGAGCCAGGGGAAGGATTGGCTGTTGCTGTAGTGCCTGTGAAAGCTGTCGTTCCTTCTGTCATCACTTCTGTGGGGCTATCAGCTTTGGTGGTATCTGTTGGGGTGATGTTGATTGTACTCTGCACTGTTAGGCTCTTTTCTGTTGAACCATTGGAAGGAGTGACTGTTGATGAGGTGACAGGGTCGGAAGTGATTGCTTTTGTGGTGACTTCTGTAGGGGTGACTGCCCGGGTGGTCTCAGTCAGGGTGGTGAAGTTTGTGGTGGTACTCTGAACTGTGGGACTGGTTTCACTTGAGCCAGGGGAAGGAGAGACTGTTGCATTAGTGAGTGTAAAAGTCGTGGCTCCTTCTGTATTCACTTCTGTAGGGGTGAGAGGTTGGGTTGCATGTGTTGTGATGGTGGCTGGATTGGTGGTAATCTGCACTGTTGGGATTGTTTCTGTTGAATCTGGGGAAGCAGTGACTGTTGCAGTAGTGAGTATGAAAGTTGTGGCTCCTTCAGTAATCACTTCTGTAGAGGTGACAGCTTGGGTGGTCTCTGTTGTGGTGGTGCCTAGATTGGTGGTAATCTGTACTCTTGGGCTGGTTTCCATTGAACCAGGGGAAGGAGTGACTGTTGGTGAAATGACAGGGAAAGTTGTGCCTGCTTCTGTGGTGACTTGTAAGAGTAACAGCCTGCGTGTTCACAGTCATGGTAGGGAAATTTGTGGTAGTACTCTGAACTGTGGAACTGGTTTCATTTGAGCCAGGGGAACGAGTGACTGTTGCAGTATTGAGTGTGAAAGTTGTGGCTCCTTCTGTGTTCAGTTCTGTAGGGGTGAGAGTTTGGGTGATATATGTTGTGGTGGTGCCTGGATTGGTGATAATCTGCCCTGATGGGATTGTTTCTGTTGAATCTGTGGAAGGAAGGACTGTTAGGGAGGTGACAGGAAAACTTGTGACTGATTTTGTGGTGACTTTGGTAGGGGTGACAGCCTGGGTAGTCTCGCTCAGGAGGATGAAGTTTGAGGAGGTACTCTGAACTGTGGGACTGGTTTCACTTGAGCCAGGGGAAGCAGTGACTGTTGCAGTAGTGAGTGTGAAAGTTGTGGCTCCTTCTGTAATCACTTCTGTAGGGGTGACAGGTTGGGTTGTCTCTGTTGTGGTGGTGCCTGGCTTGGAAGTGCTCTCCAATGTTGCCCTGTTTTCCGTTGAACCAGGGGAAGGAGTGATTGTTGGTGAGGTGACAGGGAAACTTGTGACTGCTCTTGTGGTGATTTCTGTAGAGGTGACAGCCTGGGTGGTCTCAGTCAGGGTGGTGAAGTTTGTGGTGGTACTCTGAACTGTGGGACGGGTTACGCTTGAGCCAAGGGAAGGAGTGACTGTTGCTGTAGTGCCTATGAAAGCTGTGGTTCCTTCTGCCGTCACTTCTGTGGGGCTGACCGCTTGGGTGGTATCTGTTGTGGTGGTGCCTAGATTGGTGGTACTCTGCCCTCTTAGGCTGGTGTCCATTGGACCAGGGGAAGGAGTGACTGTTGGTGAAGTGACAAGGAAAGTTGTGCCTGCTTTTGTGGTGACTTTCGTAGGAGTAACAGCCTGGGTATTCGCAGTCAGGGTCAGGAAGTTTGTGGTAGTACCCTGAACTGTGGGACTGGTTTCATTTGAGCCAGGATAAGGAGTGACTGTTGCAGTAGTGAGTGTGAAAGTTGTGGCTCCTTCTGTAATTACTTGTGTAGGGGTGACAGCTTGGGTGGTCTCTGCTGTGGTGGTGCCTGGCTTTGAAGTACTCTGCAATGTTGTGCTGATTTCTGTTGAACCAGGGGAAGGAGTGACAGTTGGTGAGGTGACAGGAAATCTTGTGACTGCTCTTGTGGTGACTTCTGTAGGTGTGACAGCCTGGAGTGTCAAAGACAGAGTGGTAAAGCTTCTGGTGGTACTCTGAATACTGGGCCGGGTTACACTTGAACCAAGGGAAGGAGTGACTGTTGTTGTAGTGCCTGTGAAAGCTGTCATTCCTTCTGTGGTCACTTCTGTGGAGCTGTCAGCTTTGGTGGTCTCTTTTGTGGTGGTGTCTGACTTGATTGTACTCTGCACTGTTAGGCTGATTTCCGTTGAACCAACGGAAGGCATGACTGTTGTTGAGGTGCCAGGGTTGGAAGTGACTGCTTTTGTGGTGAGTTCTGTAGGGGTGACAGCCTGGGTGGTCACAGTCAGGTTGGTGAAGTTTGCGGTGGTAGTCTGAAATGTGGGACTCGTTTCACTTGAGGCAGGGGAAGGAGTGACTGTTGCAGGAGTGAGTGTGAAAGTTGTGGCCCCTTCTGTGATCACCTCTGTAGGGCTCACTGCATCAGTGGTCTCTGCTGCAGTGGTGCCTGGCTTGGTGGTTCTCTGCACTGTTGGGGTGGTTTTTGTTGAACCAGGGGAAGGAGTGACTGTTGGTGAGGTGACAGGGAAACTTGTGACTACTCTTGTGGTGAGTTCTGTAGGGTTGACCACCTGGCTGGTCTCAGTCAGGGTTGTTAAGGTTGTGGTGGCACTCTCCACCGTAGGACTGGTTTCACTTGAGCCAGTGGAAGGAGTGACTGTTGCTGCGGTGACCGGGAAAGTTGTGACTGCTTTTGTGGTGAGTTCTGTAGGGGTGACAGCCTGGGTGGTCGCTGTCAGGGTGGGGAAGGTTGCGGTGGTAGTTTGAAATATGGGACTGGTTTCACTTGAGGCAGGGGAAGGAGTGACTGTTGCAGGAGTGACTGTGAAAGTTGTGGCTCTTTCTGTGGTCACTTCTGTAGGGGAGACAGTTTGGGTAGTATCTGTTGTGGTGGCACCGCTCTTGGTTGTTCTCTGCACTGTTGGACTGGTTTTTGTTGAACCAGGGGAAGGAGTGACTGTTGTTGAGGTGACAGGGAAACTTGTGACAGCTCTTGTGGTGACTTCTGTAGGAGTGACAGCCTGGGTGGTCTCAGTCAGGGTGGTGAAGGTTGTGGTGGTACTCAGAACTGTGGGATGGGTTACACTTGAGCCAAGGGAAGGAGTGACTGTTGCAGTAGTGCCTGTGAAAGTTGTGGCTCCTTCTGTGGTCAGTTCTGTAAGGCTGACAGCTTGGGTGGTCTCTGCTTCAGTGCTGCCTGGCTGGGTGGTACTCTGCACTGTTGGGCTGGTTTCCGTTGAACCAGGGGAATGAGTGACTGTTGGTGACGTGACAGGGAAAGTTGTGACTGCCTTTGTGGTGAGTTCTGTATGGGTGACAGCCTGGGTAGTCTCAGTCAGGGTGGTAAAGGTTGCAGTGGTACTCTGCAGTGTGGAATTGGTTTCAGTTGAGCCAGAGGGAGGAGTGGTGGAGGTGGTGTTGGTATTGGTGGATGTACTTGGGGTAGTGGTGTTGTTAGTCAGTGTGCTGGAGGTATTGGTGGTGGTGGTGGTGGTAGTAGGGGTGGTGGTGGTTGTAGTAAGGGTGGTCTGAGTGGGGCTGGAGGTAGTAGGCATGGTGGTGTTTGTAATGGGGGTGGTGGGGTTGGGGGTAGACATGATGCTGGAGGTAGTAGGCTTCCTGCTGGTGGTAGTAGGCATGAGGGTAAGGTTGGTAGGGTTGATGGTGTTGGTGGGAGTGGTGGTGAAGGTCAGAGATTGTCTAAGGTAATATGAATTATTTTCTTCTTTGTCAGTGAGAGTCATACCTGTTTCTCCCTGGAAAGCAGTGAAACTGCCTGGTACCTCAATCTCCATATTTCCAGTTTCTTCAGTACTCTGATATTTGACTGTCATCTCTGTGGGGCCAACAAAATTTTGATTAATTCGTGAATCTTTCATCCCTGCTGCTTTTTTTCTTTACCTCATTTTATTTTTCTTCTTTCTCTATTTAGTTTTTCCTGCCCACTTTATTGTAATATATATTCCTACTCCCTTCTCTGTTATTCCACACTCCTCATTTATAGGTTAGAATTCAAGAGCACTTTACAAATCATCTCGCCTAAAATTCTCATTTTCCAAAGAAAGAAAATGAATCCCATGATCAGGTTTTTTTAGGATCATACATTCAGCACATAAAATGCAGTAAGTAATGTGTTGACCCTAAAGTAGATAAAGGTCTGTTTTTAATGGAAGAATTAAGTTAAAACCATGCATGCTTTAAATAACACTACCTGGCTCCTCCTTGAGAATCCCCAAAGAAACCAAATAGCTATGTAGTGATTCCCCTGAAGGGTCATACTGAAAGGACATGCTTCAGCTTCCCCTCCTGCAAGGGCCTTTTATTTGTTAAGGAAGCAGAAAAGCAAATTGGGCTTCTTGACCCCCCCCTTAAAGACCCTGGGCAGCCTCCATCATCAGGTGTCTAGGCTTCTTCCTTCCTTCCTCTCTTCCCTCCCTTTTTTCCCTTCCTCCATTCACATGGGGAATCATAGGCTTGTATGTGGGTTCTGCCCAAAGCAATATAACTTTCTTGAAATAGAGTTCTGTTAAACCAGTCTTTGATAAAGCCCATTCGAATTAAAATGGAACTACTTGACTATATTTTAAACCCAAATTACTCTGGCTTTCACTGATTGTCCAAGGTGAAGTTGTGGGTGCTGCTATGGTCACTTCTGTAGGGGTGACAGTCCTACTTAGTAGGTCCCAGTCCTATCCTCTATTGGTCATTGTTTGGGTTTTGATGGTTCAGAGTGAGTGTAAATAGCAAATATTTGTTTTTTTCCCTTTTTTTGAGTAGGTAAAAGAGGCCATTTTTTTGCCTCATTTTTTACCTAGACTTAATCACTGTATAGGTGTTGCCTCAAGATAAAGTGACACCTGGCAAAGAGTTTTAGCTTTAAAAGGTCAAGGTCTCCACCTTCATCTGGGGCGGTCTCCACTTTTCCTGGTCTGTGTCTTGCCAGTGGACCTTTATGATTCCAGAAGAGAGAGTGAGGCTAGTGGCTTTGCATAACCCCACCTCACTTAAATTTAATTTTCTTGCATGTGAAGGCGTCACCTTCCTGATATCATTGGCCCTCTTTGAGCAAGAAGCGTAAACAACAGGGCACTACAGAATGAGTGGTTCTATCAAGACCACACAGCTGGTAATTGCTATTGATTAGTGGTATAGCCAAGACTTGAAAGCAGGCCTTTTGCCTGATGTCCCTGGTGCTGGAGCTGCTGTGCAGCTATACCTACCTTGGTGCCAAACTCTTTTCCTACATCCCCACCTCCCACTCTCACCCCAGCCATTCTTTTATATAGAATATTGGAGCTGGACTATGACTCCAAATTGCAAATTCCTCTACAGCAAACTGAAGCCTACTTCTTCACAACTTCTCCTTTATCGTAATTTTGTCCTCTGAAGAAACAAAGATTAAATCTAAATGCTCCTCTTTGCCATAGCCGTGAGAATATTTGGAGACGTATCAGATCACCTTTCTGCCTACCCATTGTCCAGCCCAGTTTTCTAGTGTTCTCCCTTGGTTAGGAAGGAGAAGAGTGTGACACTAATCCTATTTTAAGATTATGTGCTCCAGTCAAAATACCTTTATTATATGGAAGTTGGTTATGCCTGTCTATAAAAAGCAGCTTTCAGAAGGGCGGCTAGTCTACCAGATGCTTACTGCCTTGGAGTGTTGAATAAAATACTTTAACTTACTCTTTCTGAGTTTGCCTTATTAATCAGGGAGAGGCCCAAACAAAGATTTCATATAACTGATGGAATGCATGGTAGAAAGTACACTTGGCAGTGTACTTTCCAGGGATGCACACATTGATAATGAGGTTGAGGCACACATTGCCAGAGCTAGCTCATTGTTTGGCAGGCTCTGAAGGAATGGATGGAGTGTGCTCACAGGACAATTAATTTTAGCTAGAATCTAAAGTCCGTAATGGGGAGTGGTATGAAATGAGAATGGGAAGGTGTGATGATGAAGGGAAACAAATGCCAGAAAAAGGAACTCGTATTTTATTCATTGGCTAATAGGGAGCCATGGAGGGACTGTGACCAGAGGAGCAGCATGACCAAATTTATGCATAAGGAAAATCAACTGGGCAGTGGTATTAGAGAAAGATCAATGAGGGAGAGAGTGGAGGAGGAAGATCCCATAGAAGGTTCTTACAATAGGCTGACCATGTGATAGGGAAAACTTATGCTAGGATGGCCTCTTTTACCTACTCAAAAAAAAAAATTAGTCTATGAGGGAAGACCCTCAGGGTTTCTGACCAGAACAGAAACATGTGCTATTTACACTCACACTGAATCATCAAAACCCAAACAATGACCAGCAGAGGCTTGGGGCAGGACTTATTATTGGCCAATCAGTGGGAAACGTAAGAGATGGTTTGATGGCAAAAAAAATTGCAGAGGTAGAATTGAAACTCGTATCTCCCAAAATTCACTAAGAGAAACGCCAATCTAAATAAAGTGTACCTCCTCAGTTACAGTATTAACTTTCTTTTGGGGGAATGATAAACTTTAATGCACTTAAGAGGAAAAACTTCTCAAATTCAATGGAGAGGTATCTCATGGATAGAGGGCCAGTTTTGGAGCCTGATTTTAACTAAGTCCTACTTCCAACATATCCTAGCTGTGTTACCCTGAGCAAATTTTACTTAACCTCTCAGTTCTCCAGGCAACTCTCCAAGACAGTAAATTTACAAATCGTAAATTTAATTTAAAATTTAATTTAAAAAGTCCCTCTGCTTCAGTAGAAGGACGTTCCTCACTAGGAGTTCCCCACACTGAGGAAATCACAAATTCTGACCCACTTCTTGGAAAAAAGTAACTAGGAGATTGGGACATCTTTCCTGACCTAAACGTAATGGCTATACTCTAGTCAATCACACTGAGATATGGCCAGGGCTAACGGCTTCCTCGGACTCAGGACAACCTGAGACAAATCCCACTTCTGTGACCCTGGACAGTGCCCTGGATAGGCCTCTAAGGCAGAGAGTGTCAGTCTCTGTTAGGAGAGGGAATTTCTGCCTCAATTTCCCTATATCAAGGAATAGGTCCAATCCAAAATATAAAGTCCAAATTCGTGTTGTTACCAAGCCAAGGAAGTGACCCTCTGATTTTGTAATTTGGGCTCCTACACACCAGGAGGGAGTGATTGAATCTTGGTTTCTCTGAGTTCCCATCCCTTGCCTGGAGAGAATCCCAGTCCCTCCAGGGGTGCAGCCAACCTCACCTGTAAAGTTGTAGGGTATCGTCTGCCATTGGCACTTGGGGTCACTAAGGTTTGTAGGAAAGGCACACCCTCCCGAGTCCCAGATGGTTCCATTCTCATCGAGCCCTGAAAGAGAGAGTAGAAACCTGTGAAGACCCACTGGAGGGTGCTGTATGGGTACTAGGTTGGGACTGCATTTGCAGTGACGTTCCCAGGGTGGGAGGGGCTTTGGGAAAACATTTTCCTTCTAGAGCTATAGCTAGCCATTCCAGCACCAGTGACCAGCACCCAAAAGGAAACCCTGAAGTCAATTTTTTGAGGTTAATTCAGTAGAGCAGGACCATTGGAATGGTGGTGAAAAGTAACTCAGGACAAAAAGCCTCGTGGAGAGGAGTCAGACACCCTGCCTGGGTTGCTGGGGAGGAAGCAGGCTGTCCAGGAAAGCTCCTCTGGAATAAGGCTTGGGGATGGGGGCAATGATAACACCCTATTTTAAAGTGATTCTTTTTTCTAAGTACTAAAATGAGTTAGTTCTTCCTGTTGGAAGCTGATGTCAGAACCCTCTAAATTTCAGACCTTTGCGGGAAACCCAGGTTATGGCTCTATGTGGTTGGGAGAGGCAGTAGTCAGAGCCACCATCTAGCCTAGGATAGGTGTAAAATGTTTAATTGGACCTAGCTTCCCTCAGGATGGCCTTGGCATATCAGTTAGTCAGCCAATAAACATTTTATTAAGCTGCCATTTATAACTTGTATGACTTAGGGCAAGTTATTTCTCCTCTCTAGACTTATTTCTTCAGTGTTTTCTTGAATTGATCCAGGTTGATGCTAATGTTCTTTTCATCAGGGTCTGTTCTCTTGAACTTGGGGGGAGGGTGGTTGTTGTTATTTTTTTTAAAATCTCATTTCCCTTTATTTGCTAGTAAAATCTAATCACCACCTTGGATAGCTGAGAGAGCAAAAGGAGCATCCAGGTAAAAGGAGGATCACCAGGGACAGCCAGCCAAAGGGGAGGAATAGGGGAGGAAGGCCACCATCACAGGGTGGGGCCAAGGTGGGTGGGAGAAGCAGGGGGCAACAGAGTAAGCAAGAAAGTTTCTGGTTTTCCTGTTTCCTCACATCATCCAGCTGCCATCTGTAAGGGGTCTTTCTCAAATACCATCTCATTTATTCCTCATAGCACCACCACCCCCTTCCTTCTTGGGAAAACAGAGGGTGGAGAGCTATCCCTCTCCAACCTTCTGCCTGGTTTCTCCCCAAATCACTGACTATCTAGGAACAAGATATTGGGTGCATAGAGAGTGGTGACCAGTAACAAATGACAGGGAACCAATGTCATCCCCATGGGACTGTGGTAATATTTGCACCTAACACTGGGCATTTCTAGAGTTTTGCATGGGCATTTCCTAGTGTTCCCTGGCCCTCTTAAGCCCTGGAGGGAAACATGGAAAATCTATGTGTCTCTGGAGGGAAATCTACATGACCTCTGATAGGTTCTAGTGGGTATCTTCCCTGACTTCTAGAATTTGCTCAAAGGAAATCTCCTAAGGCTTTTGATAAGATCTGGACTTGGTGTCCTACAACTTGAGTGAGCTCCAGCCTGAATCATTAGTAATGTCATGAGTGCCTCCAGATAATGCACTAAACCGTCCTGCTGGACTGACAGGCAGTGAATCCCTTGGTGGGTTCTGACACTATCTTACTCAGTTTATTTTCACTTCTTGGGACTTACTGTTTCTCTTTTCCCTTTCCTTTCCAGTGGGGTAGAGTTGGGGCTGGAAGCTATGGGGAGAGGTCACCTGCAAGTGTTAGGTTTTTTTTTGACCTGAGTTGTGATTTCATCATTCCTTCCCTGTACCTGTTCTGAAACCTAAGTCTCAGAAGAATTGTCTGGGGCCACTGAGAGGTGAAGGATGAGTCAGAGTTGAGACTTGAACCCAGGTCTTGGTAGCTCCAAGGCCAGCACTCTTTCCAGCTTAGAAGATGGACAGCTCCTTTGTCTCAAAAGCCAGCTCCAAGTACTTCAAGGCACAAGGATGTCTGTTCACTGAGGATCTACCAAGTTGAATGTAGGATGATTAATTTTCCAGCTACAGCTCTTGAAGACCATCTATGAAGCCACAGGGGAGTTTTGATCTGTGGCAAAATGGGAAGTAGACACCCTGACAAAATCTCAGGTCTCTTCAGGGTACTCTGGCATAGGAGAAAGGGTGTTGCCTTGGAGAAAGAGCTGTGTTTGAGTTTTGACTTTGAAACTTACCACCAATGATCTTGGGCAACATAATAAAAACCTCTTTATGCCTCAGTTTCCTTGTCTATAAAATGGTTACACTGCCTAAGTCATGGGGTGGTGGTTGTCAAACCCAAGATTTATAAACTGTAAATGCTGCACAGTCTCCTTTTTATGAGATGCAAGAGACTTGCCCAAGGTCACACAACTGGTTTAATGGAGAACTTACTAATACTAGTAAGACAAGTTCAGAATTCACTGAGGTCAAGTTCCAAGAGGCAGTGCGCTGTCTCCACTACATCACACTGCAAAAACCATGTTCCCCTCTATCAAGGAGGGTTTCCCAGAGGAGGTGGATTTTTGCAGGCAGAAAGAGGCAAGCCTGGGTGGGTAAGCAGTCAATTCCCCAGCCACTAAGTGGCTTTCTCCCTCTAAAAAAGAGAGGGAGAAAGGTGTGTGTTGAAGGAAAGATGAGAGTCAAGGGACAAAGTCTAGTTCTATTTCCTTCATCCATTCTTGAGGCCCCTGAGCCCTAGCTCAGATCACTGGTGTCAAGAGATCACTTGACATGGCTTGACTAGAATATAACTGGGCTGGGCAAGAAGACCCTGCAGACCAAAGAGCAGCCAGAGGTCCTTGAACCAATCTAGGGAAGGATGGGGAAAGAAAAGAGCATTTGACTCTGGCCCACGGCATTCTCAACACAAGAAGGCCAACCTTTTCCCTCTTGCTTTGATACTTACTACTTGTGATCTTGAGCAAGACAAGAAGTTAACTTTTCATTCCTCAGTTTCCTTATCTATAAAATGGAGTTGGTAATGCTCTCACTACCTAAGGCACAGGGTTGTTGGGAAGATCCAATGGGATAATCAATGCTTCCCTTTAAGAGACACGTGAATGCTACCCATGTGTCTGACTCCCCTAAGCTCTTCCTGCTGAGCATAATACCTTCTCTCTCCCCTGTTCTCTGCTTCAGTCTTTCCCTGTTACCGTGAGAGAAGACACCCACCTTTTGTAATGTAAAGATTGGAGTTAGATTTAACCAGACTCTCACAGTGTGCTCACTATGGAGAGGCTCTGCATAATTTCACATGTTCAGCTTGTATTTAATTGCTTGTCTTTCCAGTGGGCATGGGTGGTGAGGGAGGAGGAGAAAGAACCTGGAATCTGGAGTTCCA